>WUAW01024242.1:9548-22213 GCA_017165845.1 Thaumetopoea pityocampa
GCCGGATATACCCAGGAATAACCTAGTTAAACATCGTCACTAGCGCGACTATCAGCCGATTTGAGATATTTTTATAAATTTCAGGAACAAATGGAATCTACAGAAACTATACCATTCGATTCTAAAGTAATAATTCCGAATTAATATAGTAATTACCAAACACTGGAATATCTATAATCGTAGATGACTTCACGGGACTTACCGCGGACGTCAGCAATAACCGTCAAGTTACGAGGCTAGAGCATCTAAAAGACTACACGTAACTCTTCAAGCACATACATAATCTGTGCGTACTGCTGTGAAGAAAGGTAATAAATCTTAAAAAAAATAAACACCACCTCGATAAACCATAAGTAATCAGCCAATATCTCAAAACGTAGCCAAACAATAGAAAAATAGTATCATGGTATAAAGGGTCTCGGTTCCAAAAATATTGTTTGAGAGTCACTTCTAAGAGCATATCATCAGCAACATAAAATTTTGCTTTCGAAAAATTTATGTAATCTACTGAAATTGAAAATGAGCTACATTATTCATCATTTTCTTTATTCGTTATTTTTATAAAGGTGGCTTCAAGCAGAAATCTTGTAACACTATGCTCAAGGACTCGAGACGATCTCAGTGCATTAGGCGGTACAGTAAGGTCACTAAATTATCTATATAAAAACACATATTCTTATGAATGTAGGCTATAAAACTTCGTATGTAAGTATTTATATTCTAAGAAACTTATATCCCAACTAAGCTTTACTTTTCTACGAGTTTGTAGCTACTAATACCTATCCGTTTTAGAACACCTCGGCTACCGTTCCCATTCAGCAGCACTGCTTAAAGAGCGCGCTATCAAAAGCCAAATTTCCAAATCTCAAGTCAATTACTCTAGGGAACATTTTACTACTAACTTAGCACCTACTAGTGATGTAAGCACAAGCTAGGCTTACAAGAATGTTTATAATTTTATACTCAGCAGATTTTCCTAAGATTAAAATTAAGATCGAAATAATTTCATTCCCTTAGACATCGACCTAATTTTTTTTAATACACGTATCTTTACATTCGCTATTAGAAGTGGATTTAAAATTTATTACTGTTTCTCTGTAAACTCTTAAATCACATTTGAGCGTGCCATTGTAAGTTTCAAATAAGAAGAGACTTGATCATTGATGAAATTTCAACCTTTCAGTCACTCATAATAAATGATTTGATTCTAATTTTTTTACCTTATTCTGCAGGAAGTGTGTAGAAAAATAATGTAAATAGAATTTAGATTAATAATGTTGTAGTATTACGAATAGACATTAAGGGAAGCCGGATTCTGTACACGATGGATTAGTGAGGCGAAAGAGGATTGAGGGTACTTAATGTGAAAAAGGGTGTATTTTTATAAAACATAATCTAAAATACGCGATATTTGTAGTATGTTATTTAGATATGAACGTTTCTTGGGCAGTAGAAAATGAACGGATTAGAGCAGAAGGGATAGTTAAGCCAGAAACAATAGAAGGACAAACGAATTTGAGAGGTTAAGATAAGCGTTTTAAATTAACCATATCGATAGATGTCTTCAAAAATAATTGTTTGAAATAATTTTGTGACAGTTAAAATACACCTGTTAATGTACTCATCAAAGTAGATTATAATGTATCAATGTTAGCTTTTCATATTGTATGTGGTTAACGATTTGGTCACTTATTATTACTTGTAGTGCGTCGTTGAATTTTATAAGTTCGTTGAGGCATGCGGAGTTGTAAATACAATAGTAGCTTCTGCGTTCGATTCTCATCAGGCTGACATTACGTCATATATGTCATTGATTGCTCAGGAATTGTATTCTTTTCATATACAATATAATGATAATTATCGATCATGGCTTCTATATATACCAAGCGCTGTGGTGTCGTTGTTGAGAAGTATTTCGCTATGAATGAGAAATAATTTAATGAATTGCACAGAACGTTGGTATTTCACTTAATTTTGATGTATTTTTGTTGAATGAGTAATTGCATTCAATGATTTACTATATTCATGACTAAGTTAAGTTTCATGATAATTGTGAAATTTGTTGTAGTGTTTTCAGGAAAATGATGAGCCTTTTGTCTTCGCTGGACGGACTTGTGAGCAAGAATAAACGGATATATCTTTATTACAAGTAGTGAAAATGTGATTGTTTGTAATATAAGATGAAGTAATAAAGCACATATGAGCACAAACCATCCATCCTTGAAAAAATACTACGCAGAATGTTTTTAAAATTGATTCACGTTTGAATTTATGATACATTTTATTGTAAAAAATGCAAAATATTTTACTACCGCTTAAGTTAGTTGAGAGGTTTGCATATAATAGCATTTATTTTCACAATAACGACAATTTTTTACTGAAGTTTTTGGACTCTTGAAAATGTTTTATATGATATTGATTCTTAATTAATGTAGGTTAATAAGCATACATATATCATGCTATGCATTTTTAGCTCTCGTATACTATAGATATCGATGTTGCTATAACGACTTATTAGAAAGCGTACTATATTTATCTGAGTTTTTTCATCTCGCTCTAATTTTTACATATTAGGAGCATTAAGCAGAAATGAATAATTAAATACAGTGACAACTGATTTCTTTCACCAACTGTGTAAGGTAACTTCTAATATAAGGTGTGTGATTTTTAGTTGTAAATTTTTAATATGGAAAGATTCCAAATGGTGAGGTGGGGTAGCAAATGACATATCAAGTAATGTTTTTAATTATACGGCTGATCGTGTAGAGAGTATGGTTAGTGAAAATGAAGAGATTGAAGTTTATTATGAATTCTGTTTGTAATTTGACAATACTGACTAAAATTATTCAGACGTTGTTCAAGTGAAATGTTTAATAGCGAATTGTGCGTTAAAGGCGACATATCTGCCACATAGTGGTGGCGTAGACGAAATTGATAGAGCATTGATGATGAAGTCGCTGACACTGAAGCGCTCAAGGTGGAGGACGAAAGATAATTTGGAATCTTTCTAAACGATGCTAGTCGCCAAATAAAAATAAGCTTTTAGATAATTCAATGTTATCGTAATATGTTTAAGCACGTAAGTTTAACGTAAATAGTTATACGAAAGCTTGATTGTCCACACACAAATCGATTTTACACACTTAAATGCCATCCTGCCAGTTTGTAAGGAGAACACAATGCTTATGATGAATTAAATTTAAACATAATCCTATATTAGCGTACGGAGTAGTTGTGTATTTTTAGATATCGCATTGTCTACGTTAGGTTTAGTGAGTAAGCACAATATCTTGAGCTTCGAACTATGTAAGTCTGTCACCAATATGTTTTTAACGAAGTAGTGAGTTTGAAGGTAAATTTTCAACACATGCTTTACTCGTTTAGTATACAGGATGTAGTTTAAGAACTCGTAATGCTTCATTTCCGCAGGTAAGCTTGTGCACCAAAACTGTTTTATTTTGTCACGCGCTGATTAACATGAAATCGCTAAGTGGTACGAACTACCTTATACGAATGTAAATAAGGCCCATTAGTAGATTAAAAAAACATCTTAATAAAAAAATAAATATAATTCTTGTAATCTAACTATAAAAATTACTGAAACACCATTTTGCGCCGTGGCCTTAAATTTGTGGAAATGTGTTGTACCTTTAATTAAAACGAAAAAATCTTTCGTTTATGAAAAAAATTGTCTTAAGATCTGTGTTTCATTTAGTCACTTTATCATTAACTGTTTATATAGTAAGTGCTAATCTTATTGTATGGTGACCGTTTAGGCTAGATGTTGACCGTAGGTGCGTAGGATCGCTTTACTTCGTCCTTGAAACGATGTTCATTTCAATGTTTCAATTCGTGCATATCCCCGTTTTAATAGAACTAATTGTTACCTACTCATTAATTACTTTGAGACTGTTCAATGTTCTATCGAGAATTTTTCACTAAGGGAAAGGGCTATTCTAGCAGATATTTTTGATACTGGGGTTAATCGGGGAGAAACAAGAGAGGTAGTTGATAGGTGAGAATGAAGCCGACGGCACTAGCCTAGGCCGGGTTCGCGAGTCGATGCGCAAAGGTACTCCCATATCTTCGTAAGCGCGAATATTAAATGTTACTCTAAAAGAAAAAAGTTGTTCTTGTATGAAAACGCGATGGGTTTCGCTGATAACTTGTTGTTTTTTCATATATTCAATAATATTTCCTTTATTTTTTGTACTCTTTTAGTAATAAGAATTAATATTAAATAAACTATTCAATGTTGATTACTCTAAAAACCAATAAGGTACGTGTTAAGGATTGTGTGTAATATGTAGTTTCCCGAGAGCTCTAATAGACACCGCGCCTTCTCCTTAGACGTGTACTCTTCAATATACTGTCGGTACTGGAAATGAGTTGTGGGAGATTACTTCTAAGAGTTAACTTGTCGTTTATCAATTACGTTTACACAATTTTCTAGACAAATTACAAATTACTTCCGCTAAATTACAGTAATAACCCCACACTACTAATCTCCGATGTTAGGTCTGGCCTAGGCATTTATAAATTAAGGGTTTATCGTTTCTTGATTAGATGGTATGACTCAATTTTAAGACTGATGGCAGTAAATAAAAAAAACTAAAAATTCTGAATATTGTTTTATAAATCTAGATTCTATATATTTTTAATGACGTTAGTTGATAGACACGTTATGGATCCTGTAGTAAAACGATGATAGCCAAATTTTAGTATGAATTGTAAAACGTGTTCTAACAACTAAAGTTAGTGATGTCACATTATCCATTTACCTCCTATCGATACTTTCCTGTCTCCTACTATCTTTAAAGACGACGATAATCTATGAGTAATCGAAATCGATATATAACCATGGTAATGTTGACTTTAATAATGTTGACGTTACTGTTAAATTGATGGCATGTGAGAGAAAAAAAGGAAAATAATATTTGTTGCCAAAATGTTGTTAGGGATAAACATGTAGTTATAAAAATCGGTTGTCACATGCATAATTAAGTTATTCTTGAACGATATGAAATTAAGAGGAGAGAACTTGAATAAATATTTCCAATGATATATTTTTTCATATTGATCTTGAATGCTAAACGATACTTAAGATTTATCAGTGTAGGAATTTAACCTTTAATGTGTGCTATTAAAATGTCGTTGTCACGATTCGTACTGTATTTTTTAGAAAGAATATCAACAAATATGAAAATAAAATAGATCAAATTAAAAACCAAGACATGCCACTTTATCAAATATAAATTCTACGTATCAATATGATCAACTAACATGTGTAACCGTTTCAAGTCTGAAACCTGAATGCAGCAAGCCCGTCATTCCTGCGTGTTAGTTCATGAACTAATCAATTTTTCGATTATTCAGCTTCTGCAATTTTGCTGCAACTACTGGCCTATTACACCCAAATTACAGAATTACAGTTTTATCTATTATAACATTAATCTACAAAGCTGGCATTTTAAGATTGCACGCAAACAATAAATATTAAGACAATGGATTATTAGGTAAATAAAATGACAATTCGGTAATTATCGGACCCATTTTCAATATTTGATTACTTATTGCTTCGATGATTAAGACTTAAGACATCCTTACTACATTTTTCAATATGTAAATGTAAAAAAAATATTGATTCAGCACCTTATGTCGATTGATTTGAAGTATAAATTGCGGTGACGACAGAAGGGTATATTCTGTACACTTACGATTGACATTCAGATATGTCTGATCAAATGTAACAATAAGCAGTCGGATCGTGGCAATCGATTTAGTTATTTAGTGTTCATGTTACAGTAGATTGTATCGAAAGTTCTGATCTTCGAATTGATACACCCGTTTCCACCTTTTACGCACATATGAATGTTATCGATACTTCAACCCACTTGGTTTTGGTTTGTCCAACACTCAAGTATATTCATGCACAAAAATACGCTGATGTTGTGCGTGGTGCAGAGATGGGAAAAAACTTTAATGCGCTTTTTTAAAAATGATACTTTAAACTAATTGGCAGGTCAGGAATAGACCCTAGTGTCTTGTTAACAACTAAAAAAAATGATGAGACCGGCGCTTGCGCTTGGTGTTCGCTGACATGTTACAAGAAATCGGTAGGTATTAACCGCTAAGCTAGCCTACATTGTGTTAGAGTAAATGCAACTCCACATAATATCGCGTGTAGTGTTAGAAAGAGTAATATCCCATTCTAATCGCACGTAGGGTATAGTTATTTAAGAACCTACGCACACTGTTGAACAAATGACGTACCCCAACTATGGGGTACTAAACTAACTAACTAACTAGTTACTAAACTAGACAAAACTGATCATAAATAACAGGGACCGTATATAAGTGTGTATGCTAAATTATTTACTATGAAGAAGCAACAACCCCAAAGTTGATCGTGGTCTTCCGACTACAAGAGACGCGACCGGTCCTTTTACGTATCTCCTCCGAACCCGGCGGTCCAGGTCGTTCAAATCTTGATGAACTCGGTCCAGCCGATACTGTCAAAAACATCCAACTAGATGACGATCTTCATGATACTACCATAAATTTATAATAATTTAGTTATTTATGTAGTTGGGTGTAATTGTTCGTTCAACTGTGTTACGTAGGGAATGAATATAACTGCAGAAATGAGACGATAATTAAAACTTTGTGTAACTTATAAAATTATTATAACATCTTACAGCTAGATTTAGTCTCGCTCTAAGCAAGTCCTTGTTTTCTATTCCTTATCTCCTTTTCGCGAGTTGTTTTCTTTCTCTCTTGCTTCTCTTACATTGTAGGGTAAATATAATTCCAGGGACTCTTCGAAAATTATCGGCAATGATGATAATTTAACCTTTCACGTCTTACCCTCATTCGCAGAACGATACGTAAAGCAAGACTCAATAATATTTTAGTATCAGTTTTGATTAACCGTATTTGCAACATGTCTTTCTCTGATACGAGAAGTCGATTTCGCAATATGTCTTGATTAGTATGGAGAATTGAAATTCTCCATACTATTATTTTTATTTTTATTTGTCCGGTTATTATTATTTTGACAGTTTGTATTTGAAAATACAAACTGTCAAAATAATAATAATCGGACTTCGTGTGTTGACTTTCATTATCAAGTTAGCCACAATATTGAAAATCAATCAGCTAAACAATTTCATTGAATCGCTATTTATCTAAATTTATTAATAATATCACATATTTAGCATTAGCAATAGCTAAACCTAATAGTTGCTATGAATCAAACGATTAGGCAAATTTACCTTTAATTCTCGGTTTAGTTTTGGATTATTATTTAACTAATTATTATCGATATACATTCTCGGTTCAAAAGAGACTTCTTCAATAAATAAGGAACCTCTATCTATTCAATTTCCAAAATTGTTGAAGTTTTGCACCTTTAATTTATCCCTCAATTTCTGCAGATCAAAGTTTTGACATTTAACCAATCAGGGGGCAAATGATCATGACTCCGGATACGAACTTAGGCAATCAAAGTTCAAAGACAAGTCGATCCGTCAACCCGCCTGCGAACCAATAGATAAACAATAGGTAAATTTTGGACGACTAAACGTGATTACATGGAAAAGTTAATTATTCCATATCGCTAAACCCAATATCCAGAAGGCGATCCGTTCGCATGAGTCTCGAGAATATTGAAGACAGATTATCACATGGTCACGTTCGTTCAATCGAATACTTAATATCACATGTATATTTAGTTGAGCAAACAATTTATTGGCTTGACTGAAAAATGTGTCTAACAGTTTCTTAGCAATTTTCTTCGGGGAATTGCAATAATAAATTAATTTATTTGTTAATTGAACACAAAGTATATTTGTACATATACCAACAGCGAGTCTACGATTTATGAAACTTTCCGGAAACATACTTTTTAAGACAAATCAGTATAATTATTTACAGACGTTTAGTGTAAATTATCGCTAAAATAAATAATGGGTTTTAATAGCAGTTTTGTTTAAATTTGTCTAGATAATCCGTTTTTTTTTTTATCAAAACAAAACTCAAATTTTATTATTCAAGGCGAAAGTTTGATGAGGACCGAGAATTTTGGTGTAGCCTACCCTGATTGATTCATGTCATAACAAATTTTTCATCAAATTATATTGTTAAGAGTCTTAATTTATTCATATTTATTCTTAATTAATTAATATTATTTTCTTGTAATTTATTAAAGTTTCTCCGACGCTAGTCAAGTTAAATTAGGTTAGATCCTAAGTTTTTTCGCAGTTGCGCGACTTAAATTATAAGTAATTTATTCTTCCTTTTTACTAATATTAGTATATATATTCTATAACTTCGTTCGTCCCTGTGTTTCATAGACATTCTTCTAGTCACGATAATAGAGCGACTGTGTTGTCTATGGAAATTCTGAACATAAAAAAATGAAGCTTTTTACAGTATACATTTACAACGGCTATTCCCAATGCTGTAGTTTTTATTTAATAATCCTGTATGGTCACTAATCAAGAGGACAACATGAATAAAAGTGTGCAATTAATAGTTTCACTCTAGCGCCGTGTGTACCACACCGGACTTTTACCAGGTCTACACAAAACTAACAGCTGTTTATGTACTGCCGGCAAATTTCAAGCATGACCACCACGAAACTGCGTTTTGTGTGCAGTGGCCGGCGACTACCATATAAGAATTCGTCTCACTGTGATTACTGCTTGCAAACGAAAAGGTTTCAGAATCGATCATGCTCTAACTTTGTCAATAGTAACTTCTTGTTTTGGCAGTTGCGTAAACAGATCATCCTTATGAACCTTAGAAATCTTCAAGACTGATTTAATATTAGCTTTTGCCCGCGGCTCCGCTCGCGTAAATGTCGATTTTCCGCAACATGGGAAATCCCGACACATTCATAGATTTATATAAAAAAACCATAAATCACTTTTACTTGATCTCTCGTACCTAAGCGGCGACTACTAAAACCGGGATCAAGCTGTATCTTCAATTCTACTGGACCGATTTTGATGAAACATGCCGCGTTAATTAAGCCGGAATAGTAGCTTTATGACTGTAACAGGTTAATCAAAATCTACCTATTGATTTTTGTGTGAAGCCCGAACAAACAAACATTGACGGATTCGGTTTCAGAAGCCCTTAATTAGTCGATCTGAATAGTTTGTTTTTAAATATGTTTGATTTTTGAATATTTGACATTTAACAATTTTATAATAGTATGGAAAACTCGAATTAAGGTTTGTTCTCTTGTAACTTGTAGCCTTTGTATAAAAACATTTATTCTGAGGTTTCGATAAAATCTTTGATACAATACACTATATTTTCTTCAGACCATGTTGGATAGTATTAAAATGCAGTTATTAAAATTTTGGCAGTAATTATTACGCAAACAATTAGTGCAAGGACAGGCGTAGGAAACGCGGGCGGAAAGTGCGCTGACGTAGGGTGACCGACTAATAAACGTGCCGACATAGTGAAGTGTTGGATTAGTGAAATACTTCAGTACTTCTAAAATCACAAAATAGTGCTTCTGCTCTTTGCACTGATGTATGCACGGGAAGTAATAGAGTGAAGTTATTATATGCTGACGCCACATAGAATTATATCTAATTGTATCCTACATTCAGGTGACTATACTATAACTATTGAATAAGTGAGTTTAAGCATCCAAAAATTAGCAATTGGTTTAACTTATGGAGCCATTACATTTTCAGATATTTTTTCAAATTGTTTGGAGGCTTGAAGAGTTGCATATAATTTTTTAAGCCATCTTCAATCTTGTGATTGCTAAACAGACCAATCACCAAAATTCAAAAGAGTCATGATTGGGCAATTTTTTCAATTTTCTGCTCAAATATATTATTCATCTCTTTATTAGCAATCAAACACTTCAGAGCTTAAATCTCCCATCAAAAGTGGCAAATTTTTGTCCAGTGGCACAATCTATTTATTCTATATCTATGTTCAGATACCCACTTTCATTAGCATATACATGTAGTTCTTTATCTTTCTTGAAATTTGTCCCTCAGTGTAATGTAATAATAAATGAAGAATTAGAAGTCTCTATTAAGTTAATCGTTGTCAAAAATAATTTGTAATTCGATGTTCATTTTGAAAATTATAAAGAAGTTTAACGTGTAGTATCCACATATTTTGTAGTTTGAATTAATGTTAGCAGACATTTTTCTTTCTAAATAATAATTGTTGCGGGTTTATGTTTAGAATTTGGCGCCATTTTGTGACGATATTCTTTTGATTGTTTTTTTTTATTTCTTGCATTAATTTTTGGGATCAAGCACATGAGCAAAACCGCCGTAACTTTTAATTATTTAAATAAGGCTAGCTTATTGATATTCAATTGATAATTTGTATCTTATTCAAATGCAGATCAACGTGAAATGGAGTCAACAAAATGGCGCCTCTTATAAAAATGTAACTATCTTCCATATTTTTGGTTATTGTATTGAATTTGTGGAGTTTTTTTTTTTGTTTTATTATCAGTAATACATTTTTATACCGACATTACTTGGAATTGATACCTTTCTAACATACTCAACATTCCATTTTAGTTTTTTTTTATAGAAGTTAGTTAATTTGTTTGTTTATCTGTGGATCAACTATGTGTGGGTTGAGCGTTTTAATCCCGAACGATTCTCAATACATATCGATACTCACTTGGTGTATCGGTTAATCGATATTAATACTCATACATACCTACTTGTTATTCAGATCTTAGTTAAGTTAGAACATAAGAATTGATAAAATAATATCTGAGGATAAATTTACTTGTATGTTGTATTAAAATGATGAACATGAAATAAAGAAACTGGTTTGAACGGATTTGAGTTTTATTTTACCATCCTACGCCCAAGTACATCTACACTATCCAAATATATGTAGCTGTCTGGATATACTATAGCTATAGAGATTATTATAGTAGAATAATCTCATCGCTCCATCTGCATCCAACGTCACTCCGTAAACCAGCTAAGGGATTAGCCAGGTTAACAACAGCAGTATCCTACTGTGCAAAATCTCCAAGGTACCTTGGGTTAAGGTCAAACACGAAGGTAACACTCCTTTTATAGGAGAGGCCTGTTACGTACCGAAACATGACCACTAAAATGGATCGTAATACATTATGGCATCTAGCAACATTCTGTGCTGAAACATATAATATATGACTACGATTCTATGATAATTATGGATAAGTGGTATATTATTATATACTAGCTTTTAACCGCGGCTCCGCCTATGTGAATGTCGGTTTTCCGCTACATGGGAACTCCCGACATAATCATAGTTATATAAAAAGCCTTAATAACCACTTTTACTTGACCTCTCGTACCTTAACAGCAGCTACTGAAACAAGGATCAACCTGATCAATTCTACTGGACCGGTTTTGATGTAACATGCCACGATACTTAAGTCGTTATATTACCTTTAAGACTAACAGTTTAATCAAAATCTACCCGCTGGTTTATGTGAAACCCGAACAAACAAACAAATATCGACGGATTTGGTTTCAGAAGTCCTTAATTAGTATGTATACTGATCAGAACACGTAAATTTGTTAAGTGCATTATGGTACATATGTTCCCCATGATTTAGTTCTATACAATGAGATACTTTTCATTTTTTAAATCAGAGGTTCCCAGACTTTTTTCTCATAGACCACTTTCAACATTTATCTGGTTCCGGTGGACCCCCTGCAGCTACATTTCTACCATATTCCCAAAACTCAACAAAAAATATGAAAATTAGATCTAACTATGGAAATTTGCGTACGCCAACGTAGACCCCGTCGAGTCTCTCGAGGATCCCTAGGAGTCCACCTGGACCAAGGTTTGGGAACCAAGGTTTTAAATTACCCTATCCAATAGTCGTCTAGCGCCGGCATAATAATTACCTCTCTACCAACCAGCTAAGACTCCAGCTAAGCTGTGGTACCAGGATAACAGGCAGTGTTATCCTTCTATTCAATGTAAACCTTCTGCGATCTTGAAGACACCTGTCAAACTTGGAGATTATGGCAAATCCCTTGCTTAGAGTTTGCTGCAGGGATAAATAGCTGGTAGTTTAATTACAATTGTTCATAATATTTTGCCGTCAAGCCATTCTACAAGTTTTCTCACTGTCAAATTCATAGACATTCCAGATTAATTTCACATAGCAGACCGACTCTAACTTAAATGGCGATCATGTTAGGGTCTAGGAGACAGTACTCAAACTGAGTAATGTTAAGTTGGTAACTCTATACTATTCTACATAGAACTATCGGGGTCATCATATCAGCCCACCGACGTCCACTGCTGGACATAGGCCTCCTCTAATGATCACCACACCGAGCGGCTATGAGCCGCCTGCATCCACCGATTGCCCGCGACCTTCACCACGTCCACCTAGTTGATGGTCGTATCATACTATGTTTACCGTTTCGCGGTCACCACCAATGTTCATCGGTTCGTGCTCCGCCCACTACCTCTTCAGCTTAATTCCTCTATTTAATTTTATTATTATTATAAGTATCCTATTAGGTTATTATTTTATATATTAATTCTACGCGCACTGTCTACTGCCCTATTCATTAGTTTTTCCTATTTAAGAGGTTGCCTGGAAGAAATTGCGTCTTCGCGATAAGGCCGCCTTTGTGCACATTTTA
>WUAW01024256.1:5580-16767 GCA_017165845.1 Thaumetopoea pityocampa
ATACGCTCACGCCGGCATCCCATAAGGGTAGGCAGAGACCACAGTTTGCCACATACTACGATCCTGACACAACTCTCTGCCTCATCCACATCCATACATCTCATACACTTTCGTCGATTAAGAGTGTTACGAACTTGGCCCTTTTGGAACAAGTTGTTGATATGGTTAAAGTAAGTTTTTCCTGGGCGCCCTCTTCCGACACTTCCACTCACATTTGCCCGGTATATTCGTTTCGTCAATCGAGTCTCACAGTAGATAGAATAATTTAGATAGAATCTCAGATTATAAAACAAAACCAATCTGAGGATAGAATAATTTGAATATTTGAACACTTTCTGCACTTTAGTTACTCGTCCCACATTGGTTCTGGCTATTTCGAATTACGATTATCAACTTACATCCGTTAGAATAATTAGCATAAACTTTATTTCATATTGAAATTATACTGATACGGGTGCTGGTGCCTGGATGGAATAAAACAGTTTGATGACCAAAGATTACAACATCTATAATTGCGGTACGTAACAATTATTTTTAGGTCTACTAGCTGTTAGTTGCATAAACTAGCCGTGTGTCCGATGGGAAAGAACATCTCCGGTACCAAGCGATTTTTAACCCTGTTAAGTGTATGATTTTATAAAAATCCTTAATTGTTACATACGTTATATAAGGAAATGTGCGAAATTTCATGCTTCTAGACCCTTAGCTCCCAAAGTGGTCCAGCTGGACCCACAGGGGTCCACGGGAGACTCGACGGGGTTCTACCTTGGCGTACGCAAATTTCCATAGATCTAATTTTCATTCATTTTTTGTCGAGTTTTGGGAATATTGTAGAAATGTAGCTGCAGGGGGTCCACCGGAACCAGCTAAACTTTAAAAGTGGTCTATGAGGAAAAAACGTCTGGGAACCTCTCTTTTAGACTCACCAGCTTAGGCCGCGAGTTATGTCAGTATTCGAATTTTATTAAGTACTGCTGTTGCCCACTGCTGCGCTCACGTGCCCTTCCTATATATCTTAAAAAATCTCTCGGGCGTGTGCCACAATGTCTTCGTAGTCGTATTGCTTTCCGACTTACTAGACAAATATTGTGATAGCTCAGCTAATATGTATGATATAAATGTAATTTATAGCCTATAGCACTCAGGATTAATGTAGCTTACACCAGTGAAAATCATTTTAGAATTGAATTATTAGTTCCGGAGATTACCCCTGACATACAAACTTTACTTCTTTATAACATCAGTGTAGATATAAATTATCTCTATAAATAATTCTTATTATGAAATGGTATATTTTGAAATTCTGATATAATATAGTCCATTCTTTATTTGCTACTGTTTGTTGACCAGAGTCTTATTGAGATTATGACTCTAGTATTAACATTTCTAGATTAAGAGCTTGTTTCTTTTGGCGCAGCTTTAGCGTGCATTGACACTTTTGAATTCCGGTCTTAGAGAAAGACTGGTTTTGTAATCGGATTTTCGTTTTAAAATTTGGCCACCTAGATAATGAGTTCGCGACGACTGTTAAATAAATACCTACTGAATTTTACACGCTGACCCACAATAACATAAAAAAAAATAATTAAAGAGTAAATTTATAATTTCAAAAATAGAATGCTTTGTGATTTCATTTGATTTCGTTCATCTTGGCGTCATATTGACATTGTAATATAATTTTGATTCGTCGGAATTTTTGGTCGAATCCGTGTTTCGATGTTTATGAACAGCCCTGGTTTGTGGCGCCGGCATAATAATAGCCTCACTCGATCTCTTCTCGTGGACGCCTTGAGAATCGGCTAAAAGTCAGCAGGATATTATCCAGTGGTTAAAGTACCTATTTTGATCTTTAAAACGCCTGCCAAGCGTGAGATTATGGGAAAATTTTTCCTTTTAAAAAAGTAACCTAAGTCCATCTTGGAATTTTATAGACTGATGATATTACAGGATGTGATGATGAGATTTTGCCGATGGATTTATTTATGTTGTATGTTTAAAGATCTTACATAGGTATACTTTTATACCATTAATGAGCATGCAGTTCAGCCGATGGTAAGTGGCTAGACATTTATATAAAAATTGAGACAGGTTTGTATATTATATACTGTTCCGGCCCTAATGTCAATACTCCTGAGGATGGAGTTTGTTATGTCTAAAGATGTACCTGTTATTGTGGTGATGTATGTATGTTTACATCTAATCGGAACACTGTATCGCTCAGATCACAGTTAAATGGCGAAATAAATGTCAATCAAATACTAAATAATGCATCATAAAACTCATCTCAATTACTCCTAAATTTTTCGATCTGATTAATAGACGTTTTACACGCTAACTTAACTCGTCGCGTTTTTCAAAACTTATATTTTATTTTCTAGGTACTTCCCATTTACATGGATGTATTTTAGATCTGTAGCGAATAATGAGCAATGATGAGATCACGTCGGGATCAAATTACCAGTTTTAGATCGCAGTGTGGCAGGAGTGGTAGTATCGGTGAAGGTAAAATTGAAAAGCTGGGAGTCCTAAAGTGGGAGTGCTAAAGTCCGTCGTTATTTCACACCGGTTCCGCTGCTTATGCTCTTTAAAGCGTAAGTCCGGTCGTGTGTGGAGTACTGCTGACACACATGAGCTGGAAAATGGCACCTAGCAACATTGGACTCTATGGAGAGGCGTGCAAAGAGGCTTATTGGTGACCATTCCCTGGTTGAGACCAATCTACAGAGCCTAGGTGCAGGGTAGCCAGCCGTTCGGTATTCTACAGGAGGATACATTTTGGAGAGTGCGCAGGAATTACACGATTTAATTCCTCCATTCCCCTTTCACCATCGGACTACAGGCGCACGGCGGGCTATCACCCCTACCCGTAGACATGCCTACCACCCGTACGAAGCGACTTGCTTCCACATTCATAATACGTGCAGCCAAAGACTGAAATAGTCTTCTTGCGTCAGTATTTCCGTCCGACTATAATATAGGTGTCTTTAAGACAAGAGTGAATAGATTTTTATTAAGTTAGTACGTTTTAGTTATCATCTCAACTTACATCAGGTGGAATTGTAGTCAACTACTAGCTTAACACGTTGACGCCGGCATGACCCACCGGTGGGTCATGCCTGTCTTGCGTCATCCATCAACAGATGATCAATAATTTTTTCTGTAAATTTTAAAACTTTGTTTCTGTTAGTTCCCCGTTTTTACGAATGTACCACGCATTGACGAGAGGGTATAATTCGGCGCTGCGCCGCCCCATGGGGCGGACAGCTAGTTGAAGCGCTGCCGCACGAAAAGAATCACGAGTATCCGCGCAGGCGTCAACGTGTTAAATACGGTAAAAAAAATCCGACCAGGCTGTCTAGCGGGGCCTTAGACAGCCCCTAACGGTTGATGTCAGCGTTACATATACTACGTTGCTATCAATTTTCTTCACTGTGATTCAGCTTTCTATAATGATGTTGACATTCAAGAATTACGATGCCATCTGTCCAAGATACGTGGTACTATGTTCTGAAGTAGGCTTACACAAACTTGTCATATTATAATAAATAATGTAGTCATATAAATAAAATAACACACGGAACAGTAGGAGGACACTGAGAAATAAGTTTCAACATATACCAGGTACGGTGGAATGCAACAAATTTGTTCAGCCTGTGATATGAAATCAGAACGAGATAAATGCACCGAGAAAAGCGTTTTGGTGTGGTAACGCTGCTAAACTATAATTTTGAGATTTTGACAGTGGTATTTATAACTTGTCGAATTCTCGTTTTATGATAGGTCTGCTGTCTGACGTCGACCTTCCGTGGAAATGACCGTTCATGTTCAAGGAGGATTGACGTTCCTCCTGCGACGTGTTGTTGATGTTTAATATGCTTGTTACAAGCCCAAACTGTTGAACCTACACGAGTGAAGTTTTTTACCTAATTAAAACATGATCTCGACTAGCTAAACCGCAAAAAAGAGCTAGAACAAATTCTAGATTATGACAGTCGATTTGTAATAGATAATAGCAAAACGATTAAGACAATTAGGAAATGTTATCGAACCAATAATATCTCAGATAATTTTATCAGTGCAACGCTTACGGTTGTCTGTACACTGTGAACTTATGGTCACATGTATAGTTTATCTAGATAACACCTAAGAAATGGGTGTGTTCATAATGTGTACACTTTATTCGATCTCGGGCAAAATACATAATTACTTTATCCTAACTAATGAATGCGAATGTGTTTGTTTGTTTGTTACGGTTTCACGCCTTAACTTCTGAACGGATCATCATAAAATTTTGTACACACTTTGTCAGGGGTACAGAGAAGGATATTGGTATTTTTTTATGACAAAAAAATCTCCCGAGGGATAGAAAAAAAAAGTTTATAGTTATCAAATAATTGTCTTTTCAACGGTCTCTGACATGCATTTAAGGACATCAGTGCAAAAGAAGCCACGGTTAAGAGCTAATTTTTCATATTTCTAATTTGTAGTCTCATCTATTATAGATGTGTGCATGTTAAATAATATGTTTTTTTTCTGATCATACCAGAAATACTGTATCTACTCTGAGAAGACAATCTTTTTTTTTCTTTTTAGGAAACCTCATTTATTTTAGAAAATAAACTGATGATATGATTGTTTTTTATCGAATCTAATTCTGACCAGGAATAATCGTTAGTTAATATTCATTGCTTAGACTACAGCTAGTGACACAGTGACTCGAGCTCCGAGCATAAATGCATTACTGAGCCGGATATGTCAATTTCAGTCGTCATTAGTCTATGCAGTGCACTCTCGGCGTCCAATCTGGCCTGGCATAATTTTGAAGTGAAATATTTGAAATCTGTAATTTGATAGCAGTGACATGACTACGCATGCCAGTTCTTAGATTTCTAGTTTGAATCCACTTCCGACTTTTCGAAATCATATGCGTATTAATAATATAATAACAATCACTCGCTTCAAAAGGTAAAGGAAAATATCGTGATTAAATTTACATGCTTGAGAGATTTTCTCGAAGCTGTGTGAATTCTGCTAACCCGCATTAGGCCAGTGTGGTGGACTAGTCTATACTCTTTATTAATCTGTAAGGAGACCTGACACAGAGAATGAAATGGAGAATGCCCTGCAACGGGACGTTAGATGGATTGATGTTGATGATGATTTAGGAATGGCATGTTACAAAATAACGATACTGATTGACACAAAAAAGAAACAAAACAAAAAAAAATTGCCGGAGGACAGCACAGCAAAATAACTGACATCATTTACCGTTTAGCAAGGTTGGTATAGGACTGATCTAGTTACGTAGCGAGAACAAACGATCTAATGAAAAGCGAGAAAGTGAGTCCTGATCGCATGATGATTAAGCAGAATAAAATAGATGAAACTTTTTATTTTAATTTATTTATTCCACTATGCCTACATGAAAAGTATCCTGAATGTATTATTAAAAGACGCGCGTTCATAATAGATATTATTTCATTTTTTTTTGTATGTCGATAGCACTGTATTGAGTTGCCGCGTAAAATTTGAGCGAATATGTCCTTTGTTTAAAAGCAGCAGTTTTTGTTAATCATACTTTTGTGTTTTTGCAATGGAATAAATAGTGGAACAAAGAGTTTGCCATAACCTACGAAAATTTAATAGTCTGCCGGCGTCAGTGTTTCCCTCCGATTACAATGTGGACGTTTTCAAGAAAAGAGTGAACAGGTTTCTACTAGGCTAGTGCGCTCTACCACCTAAGAATACATCGCCACTTACCATGAGGTGGGATTGTAGTCAAGTGCTAGCTTATTACAATTAAAAAAAAAATGTATAAAAATTGGGTGAAGTGTTGACGTATAGAACTGCGATAAAATAAATCTTGATGATTTTTTTCGGATATTTACCACGCTGGATGTACATATCAATATTATAACAGGGTAGAAAACAATGCTTTATTGCACACCAAAGTAACAAATTTTACAAACGTAATAAACGAGAAAGTGTACATTGGGCGGTCCTTTGCAATATGCGATTTCTTCCAGACCACAAAATTATAACTGACTGGGCGGTCTTTGAGTACACCAAGAGAGGACGTTTGAATTCATCATTAACACTGTCAGAATTGTCACTGTGAAATAAAGAAAATGTTTATTTGATGCGGCTAAAATAAAGATTCAGAATAAAGAGGAAGAAAATAACTGTACTAAATGGGAACCCAGCTTAGCACGATGCCAGGCAGTATACCCGACGCTGGTGTTCTGCTGGATCCCTGGTCGTGTCGCTCAGACATCGATCATACCGGATATCCTCGTATTTAAATATGACTTGTTATTTGCATGTGTTATTGATAATCCTAAATTAACCATTATAGGCCATTGATCTATTGTTATATAGATATATGAACTAAGATTATAGGATTGCGTATGGTCAGGAAGTACTTAACCTTTTAGCCTTTCTTTTCCCCCCAGCTACTACTTCCTTTTTTTTTATTTCTTTCGAGATAGTAGTATCCTATATCCTATAGTCCTTTTCCCAAATTCCACATTCCTTGTTCAAGACACCTTTCCTACCCTTTTCCGTGGGAACGCAACGAGGAACTTAAATCACTTTTGAACCCCATAAAATGGCGGCGTCGTGGTTCGCCACTCGACACGTCTCGTTTCTCGCGGGGGCGAAAAGTGGGCCACGGATAGTCACTTTGCTCGTAGCAAGTGGAAAGAAGTGGTCTCTGCCTACCCCAATTCTTCGGTAGTATAGTGGTCAGTATACCCGCCTGTAATGCGGGAGACCAGGGTTCGATTCCCCGCCGGAGGACTAGGGAAAAAGGCGTAATTGTATGTATGTGTATAATTTACTGCTGCATTCTTTGCATATATTAGAATTTAAATCTTAGCGAAATGTAAGTTCGTTGGCATCATATATTTGGTGCTGTGTTCAACGCGGTGCCGCATTGATAAGAGCATGAAAAGACAACGCGCCAATATGTTGCTTCATATCGGATTAGCCGAGTTAATTTACTTTAGTCATAAAGCTCAATATTGCATGACACTAGAAATGATGTAAGACCTATGTACGGTGGTGATGTCAGATGCTTCTCTAAGGAAGTATTAGGCAAGTCGCGCTTAGCACTGCATTCTTATACAAATGGACTTCTTAGACGTAATTACCTAATAGGAGCAATAGGATAATGGACTAAGTTTTTATATCAGTTTTATATTAACAAGTTATGTTATCTAATATACAATAAACTTATAAATCCGTTTAGGAATAAGTTAGAAACCTTTCAAATCTGATTGTGGCAAATAAGAAAAAAGAATGCACGTACTGGTTTATGATATCACCGCCATTATAGTGCGGACCCGCGAAAGAGATAGAGACATGTCCTCATTACGCCCCCACTCTTACTTGTCTTTGAAAAATTAATTGCTACCACATTTTACAACCAACTCTGATACTTCTTTCACAAAATAGTTTCTATTGTATGGTATTAGCAGTTGCGTATAAAATAATGTAAAAAAAAATCAAATATAGGAAATAACACCTATTTGTAATGTGAAAACATGATGCCCAGTGTTATTTATGAGTAATTAATACTGTACAGTAATATATTATGTTGTTCACTAAGGCTAACCGTTGTTTTCAATTTGCGATGTGTGTATTGAAAACATTAATTCGATTGCCCTTCTTCAGGCTTCTGGAACCCACGTTCATTCAACATAAAGATATTAATTTACAGTGATTTCCTTGAAAATCTATAAATAGATTTCGGATCAAGTATATAATGTTGCCTTATTTACTACATTATGTATCCATTTATTGTAAATATTGTCACGGTTTCGAACTCAAGAACGTGCTTATGCGCACTTTATTACATTATAAACATAATAATCCTTTGATATTTTCATAGTACGTACTTATACTGCTATCTCTCCCTACTCCTTCCGAAATAGTAGTATTTCGTATTCCTTGCTCAATACACCTTTCCTACCTCATCTTTTTTTCTTTCCTCTCCATTAAGTCGCAATGAGGAACTTTAAAATTTTTAACCTTATAAAATGGCGCCGTCGTGTTCCGCCACCCGACACGTCTCGTTGCCCGCGGGGCGAAATGTGGGCTGCGGATAGCCACTCTCTACATTGAACGATCGTAGCAGATGGAAAGAAGTGGTCTCTGCCTATCCCAAAGGGAACGAGGCGTGACTGTATGTATGTATGTATGTACGTCACTTATTATTAATAGTTGTTGCCCGTAGCTCTGTTTGCGTGATCTAAACCATCATTATCAGCCCGTGGAGTCCACCGCTGGACATGGACCTCCTGCATGAAAAGCAGGGTTTTCCCATAATTTCCAAGGTGAAATCATCATATTATGAATATCATACAGAGGTATTTGCCCGCGGCTCCGCCCGCGTGAGTGTCAGTTTTCCGCTAGATGGGAAATCCTGATACAATCATATATTTATATAAAAAGCAGACCACTTTTACTTGACCTCTCGTACCTTAACGGCGGCTACTAAAAGTGGGATCAAGCTGTATATTCAATTCTACTGGACCGATTTTGATGAAACATGCCGCATTAATTAAGCCGGAGTAGTAGCTTTAAGACTGTAAGGTTTTGACCAAAGTCTACCCGCTGGTTTTTGCGTAAAGCCCGAACAAACAAACAAACATCGATGGATTTGGCTTCAGAAGCCCTTAATCAGTCGATCTGAGTAGTTCGTATTTAAATATTAACAATTTTATAATAGTATAGATTAGACGGCCCTATGTACTATAAAATTGTTAAATGACAAATTTTCAAAAGTGAAAGATATTTAATAACAAACTATTCTGATCAACAAATTAAGGGCTTCACGTAAAAACCAGCGTGTAGATTTTGGTGAAACTATTACAGTCTTAGAGGTACTATTCCGACTTAAATACTGCGGCATGTTTCATCAAAATGGGTCCAGTAGAATTGAAGGTATAGCTTGATTCCTGTTTTAGTAGCCGCCGTTAAGGTACGAGAGGTCAAGTAAAAGTGGTTCATTAGTTTTTTTTTATATAAATATATATTTGTGTCGGGATTTCTCAGGTAGCGGAAAACCGATATTCACGCGGGCGGAGCCGCGGGCAAAAGCTAATTGTAATATAATACTTTACTAAAATGTGTTTAACTGGTGTGCAATAAATGTATATTTTACTCTATTCTATCAGCTGACAGAATAAACCTCAGAGCACGGTCTGGCGAATGAGCGTAGTATTTAGTGAAATCGTTAATAACGGAACTTGTACTCGGTTCCCGCTTGAACGACGGCCACATCCGCGCACGCGCGGCCGTCACGCGTTAAAATGTGGTGGACAGCTATGTAGCGCGTAATTATTATGAATAAATGACGGAGAGTGGCGAAAACCCGGAATGTAACTCACAACACTGCATGTAACGTGTAATGGCGTGCGTGTGGCAACGTTTTTCCGACTTAATAACATCTAACGCTGGAAGTTTTTGAAGTATCGACGCTGTCGTAGATGTGCTAATTTTGTATGCTAATTGTTAGTTATTATTAATTAAATCATTTAGGAAAAATATATCCGACATATTCGGGTCTTCGGTGTTACGTTATGACGAAGGCGTTTCCAGTCTTCAGAAAAAAACTAAGCACTGATATAAGCTATCAATGGTCATTATCACCGGGAAAAATTAATACGAAGAAAGTTGGGGGTTTCAGCAAATGAATTTTGAATAAATTTTCAGTGATTGAAGCGAACTTCCGCGTTCAACCTATAACTATATACAAGCGTTCACCACTAAAGAATACCGCTGCTTAAATTTATGGTATTAATTATATAACACTTATAACGTCTGTAACATTTATAACGTGTTATATAATATAACGTGTTATAACGTTGCCTATTAAATTTAAACACTATTTGCTGTGTTGTGTATTTGTAATTAATACTATACACCAGAGCTCCTCAAACTTATTGTCTTATACGAGTAGACCGCTTGAAATGCTTTTCACTTATGGGTAGACCCCCAAAGCGTAGTTAATATGAAATTTTTGCAAATTTATTAACTTTATAAATGTGTTTTTGACAGTTGGCGTGGACCCCTTGCACGTCATCGTCGACCTCCGGTGGTCTATTTAGATCATTTTGGGTATTAATGGTGTACACAATAGTTCTTATATATTTTTATATATTATATAATATTATCTGCTACATAATATATCTGCTACATTGAACGATCGTAGCAGGTGGAAAGAAATGGTCTCTGCCTACCCTTATGGGATATCGGCGTGAGTGTACTTATGTACAATATTATAAAAAAGTATTACGCTGTTGTTGTCCTTGCGAATAAATTCAAATCAGCAGCATGAACAAGTGCTCATAATTTGTCGTAAGCTAAAGCAGTAGAGTTTTTGTAGTCGTTATAATGTACATAGTGGCCGAATTCTACTGTCTACGTGTATCTTGACCGATAAAAGGATTAATTTCGTTTACATAGTAATATTCGTTTAGTGATATTCGGTTTAAGATAAACCATTAAACATGATTAGCGAAATTGGCGAAACATCTGGAGTGCTTANCTACTGTCTACGTGTATGTTGACCGATAAAAGGATTAATTTCGTTTACATAGTAATATTCGTTTAGTGATAGTCGGTTTAAGATAAACCATTAAACATGATTAGCGAAATTGGCGAAACATCTGGAGTGCTTGTAATTTTATGTGTAGCGAACACGCAGATGTTAAGAGTTTTATGAGTTAGGTTATTATTAAATTAAAAATAACTTTTGAATGGATGGAACAATGATATGATGGTCTAGTGATATGACCGTGCATGCCAGGTTCGAGTTCAACTTGGAGTTCGAATCCAACCTCTGACTTTTCAAATTATGTGCGTATTAATAATTTAATAATTATCACTCGCTTCAAACGGCGAAGAAAAACATCCTGAGGAATTTTGCGTGTCTAAGAGATTTTCTCGACGGCGTGTGAAGTCCGTCAATCTGTATTAGGCTGGGGCGGTGGCCTATAGACTAACCCCTCTTGTCCTGGGAGGCGACCTGCAGTGGGACAGTAGATGGAAGGATGATGATGCCTGGAATATTCTATTCTTATAATTTCGTGTTAGGAGGTTCGATCGTCCATAAGGCTTATCTTTAATACTTAACGTACATCACTGATAAAGTTATTAAAAATAAAAATAAATTAATAAACA
>WUAW01024261.1:0-14432 GCA_017165845.1 Thaumetopoea pityocampa
TTTAGGGGGATTTCTTTCGTGGAATGTTCCTGTACTCGGACTGACATGGTGGCGTTGTTGTACAAACACTGTAATGGAAGTCAAATAAATATTTCTCTCTTGCATTCATATATTTTTTCTCCAAAACATCTGTCTGGCATTTTGAAAAATCTCCGTCCACGCGTATTCCAACAGGATCGTCATGTTGACTGAAGTCTACCGTTAAGTCTATTTAACTCACGAGAAGAGACAAAACAGTCAAATGTGCTCCAGGTAACAGCTAAAACGGGCCGTTGCCATAAAATATGGTCATCTCGAACAGGATTGGAAAATCAAGCATTTAAGTGACAAACCTGAGTGTGCACGCGCGCGCGCGCACCGCTGATTGTGGGTCACGTGCACGTCACTGCTCGTTTGTAACTGTGAGACAATAACCAAGTCGACGAGCACCCATATTATCTACAAACGACTTTTGAATAATTTGTATGAGAATCCCCAAAACGATCGACACGTTGAAATAAATGAATACGTTGAACGAACTCGTCAGAACGGAACACTCCACCAAATTATTATTATGTAAACGAAAACGTGGTTACGCACGTCAATGAGTGCACTGGTGCGGGCTTAATGCACGCACTTGATGTAGAGCCGCGTGAAATAATGAAATGAAAATTTAATTCCGCCACCCACACCGTTTTAAATCAAGTTCGTTCATTAAGCCCGCACAAATACACTCACTGACGAACATAACCAGAAAATACTTGGAGCGCACATTGGCGCGGCGTCCGGCCCTCCCCCGCGGTCCACAAAAATATGCGAATCCCAAAAAGGCGCGGCCGCACTCGTGCCCACTGAACGAATTTGTGCAAAAGTTCGCGCGGCGCGGCGCGGCGGCGGCGCGTCGCCCCACACGCGAGGCCAACACAAATAAAAGCCGGCCGCGGCGCGCGCCGGTTATTGCCGCTCTTAAGGAGTTCGCGGACGGAGCGCGCCCGGCCCCGCTCACGAGGACTTTTATTGCTTCACAGAACACTTTAGTAAATGATACTGTAACAGACTGAGGTATCGGCTCTCTCCATAGACATTCGTCGTCATAAGGGTAAATTTATGCTTGAGCAGTTGTATGAGTGTGTATTGTATTGAGTAGGAAATTAATATACTCCGCACGTCGTCACCACCCCCCAACCCCGCATGTCCAGGGGCTCCAGCTATGCTTAGTCTGTTGTGCGCTCCACCTCTTTTAAGAAGGTGTGTGCACTCAAAAACAAATCCAGAGTCCATCCTGCAGGGGTCGAGATCCTTGGTGACGGACTGACTGTTACAGCAAATTATGAACTTTTCTCCCGTAATTCCGGTGTCCAGTATCTCCTTAGCGCGAGTTAGTATATCGCAGGTCTCCGCGCGGAAAACACTTGTACGTCCAGTCCACGTGCGCCACCACCTGTGCTGCGTGTGCTAAGCGCGTGCTCGAGGCGCCAACCTGTCAATTTTAAATTAAACTGACTTTTGCCCGCGGCTCCACCTGTGTGAATGTCGGTTTTCCGCTACATGGAAAATCCCAACGCAAACATAAATTTGTATAAAAAGTCTATGAACCACTTTTACTTGACCTCTCGTATCTTAACGGCGGCTACTAAAACAGGGATCGAGCTGTAATTAAGTCGGATTAGTACCCTTAAGACTATAATAGTTTAATCAAAATCTGCCCGTTGGTTTTTGCGTGAGCCCAAACAAACAAACATCGACGGATTCCGTTTCAGAAGCCTTGAATTAGTCGATCTGAGTAGTTTGTTTTTAAATAAGTTTGATTTTGGAAAATTTGACATTAAACAATTTTATAATAGTATAGATAGATAGATTAAAGTCGGTTGTTTTAAACTGAACTCGCTCGCCGTTGTGCTCCGGTGATCGTATCCTTCATTTTTTATTTTTGCATTGATCAGAGCAGGGATTTGAAATAAATAATATATAACTCAGTTGTGAGCGTCTAACTATAAATATTTCTTTTTAAGATACGACTGTAACAAAAACATGTCAAGATGTGTAATTATATTGTAGATCAGAACATACACAGGCGAACTAATAACATCGGTTGATACAGTGACGCAGCTGTACTAACTTTAGACCTCCGAGGGTGCAGAGAGAAAAACAGCGCGGGTCGCGCTCAGTGACGTCACTGCCAGCGCCCGCGGGGGGCGGGGGCGGAGCGACGGAAACGAGGCCTTCCTGCAAGTAAACAATCACACGCCACGATCCCACAATAGCCTAAGACCTGTGAAGACACCCGCCGCCGTAAGGCGCCCGGGTGCAGACGCGTGCGACGCACCTCGCGTGCGTACTGCCGTTGGCTGCACTTACAATAGCTGTTCACTTACGGTGACACTCGTGATAGTATTAATAAATTAGTCAAAGGATAGTACCGCTGAAGTTCAAACAAACGATAACGAATTATTTCCAACTGTATTTGAGTTTGACGTTAATATTATCAGTGCGGGCGCGGCGCGCGCTCCCTCTGACGCCCACCCAATGGGCCCAGATACATAGCCGCGGCGACGGCGCGGCGTTTACGAACCGCCGCGCGGTTTAGGAGCACAGTACACACGACACTTTACACGTCGATACTGATTAATGGTTGATTGAGCGGCAACGCCGACTATATTTAAATGTTGTATACACTACTCTTAGTATTTCGTGTTATACTCAATGAAGCGGCGACCTGTATGCCCCAGTAAAGTCAATAATTTTGAAATAACCGTAATCGCGCGATACACATTGATTTGACGATCACTGACCGTCGTTGCTGAAATCGTTGCATGTATTGTAGCTCTTAGGCACAAAGCCTCGGACACTCCGGCCCGTTGTCGCACCCTGCCCTAATAAACTCGACGGTACGGCCGTCGAAAAAATCTGGGAGCTGTTTGTGTACTGGGACGGCGATAGGAGAGAAATACGGCGCGGCGCGGGGCGCGCGGGGCGGGTGGACACCGCCGCGAGCGGCCGCGCGTTTAGTGACACGCCTCTATTTTCCGTGTGATTTTTCATGATATTAAAATTTATTAACAGGCGTTGTTTTGCGCCGAGCCACTAATAAAATCGTCGCCTCCCTCCCCGAGAGATGGCGTTCGCGGCGCGAGCCCACGCGCAGTACCGCCGCACGGTGTGGCGGCACTGCGCGCTGGGGTCGCGCCGGCGGTCCGGCCCGTACCCAAATCCAAAGGTCACCTACAGCACTGATATTTCCAAGTCGCCTGCCAATTTTAAAAGTGTCGAATTGTTCTATTTTGGAAGACGCCTATGCTCTGTGATGAAATTAAACAGGCTGGTGTGGACATATGATCTTCATTCAGGGGCAAACGACCATTAGGAGTCTTACCTCAAAATCGCTTAAAAAGCGGGATCTCTGTTCTACGAAGTAACAAACAGGGATAAAATAACACTAAGTTATAACATATAATTAACATATAAAGTTGTTAATAACTTCTTAGAAACAAAAAAAAAAGATCCGACAAAAACTTTTTGATCAAATTATTCAATTTTACCACAGTGCCAGCAAGTGGGCCGCCGCCAGCAAGTGGGCCGCTGCCAGCAAGTGGGCCGCCGCCAGCAAGTGGGCCGTCGCCAGCAAGTGGGCCGCCGCCAGCAAGTGATCAGCCGCCAGCAAGTGGGCCGCCGCCAGCAAGTGATCAGCCGCCAGCAAGTGGGCGGCCGCCAGCAAGTGATCAGCCGCCAGCAAGTGGGCCGCCGCCAGCAAGTGATCAGCCGCCAGCGAGTGGGCCGCCGCCAGCGAGTGGTCCGCCCCCATCGAGTGGTCTGAGCTCAAAGCTTGAGGAGGACTCTCTTCAAGCTTTGAGTGTTCCGAGCGCGGCGCTCCGATGACGGCGACCATGCTACTCGCAGGTGCCGCTCTGCGTGCCGCTCGGCTGCCTCTCGCGCTAGCGCCAGCGCCACTGCCTTTTTGTGGTCCAATGTAGGTTCAGCGAGTAATCGGGAACGCAGTTCTTTACAACGCATGCCAGAGATAAACTGATCCGTGGTGTTCTCCAACTCGGCACTCACGTCACACGTAAGTTCCCAATTTGCAAGACCATGTCTGTCGAATTCATGTAAATTTCCGAAAGGCGTGTTCACGTTTATCGATAAAATTCCGACAGGATGCGCCACTTGTGACTGTGTAACGACGGGCTGCGTTCAGCTCGAGAGCGAGGCGTCCACAGCGGGTGGCGCCGCCGCCGCCGCCGCCGCGGGTACTCGGACACACGACGTCGACACCGCATTCGCCGCGCCGCTTGAGCTTTGTGATCCTGCTAACCATGGCCCGAGGCCTCTTACTAATGTTTTCGTTTCGAATCTTATTACGCAAAAAAAAATCTCCGAGTATGATTCTCTCCAGAACAGTTTGGGTGGCTCTGTGTTATATTTATCGTGTATTTTAAAGCTAAATGGATTCCACTGCTGGACATCATAGAGTTAAAAGAGTGAAGGAAAATAAATTATAGATAAATTACACTGCACAGAGTTATGCTGTACATTTAAATAATAATCCCTGATAATGTTGCAACGGTCGAACTGTATTGACTGAGCTACTGCAGTACAACCCGCGCGCGCGCGGCGGCCGGCCGTCAGCGCACGCCGTGTACGTCACCTATGTGCGTAATGCACTGAACGGTGGCGAGAGAAGTGCATCAGGATAGAATATATCAGGTAAACCCAGTATAATGTAAACTGTGGCCTCTGCTCTGTATGTACTAAACGATTATTATGAAACTGTACTTGGAATGGTCGTATATATACCGACAGATTATTAAACCCCACCAGCAAAACCCGCGAGAGGACAAAAGCGATCTCCTGTGAGTACCGTGTGTGCCTCCTGCAGCACCGCGCCCGCGAGAGACGCCCGCGCTCAGCAGTGAGCGCACACCTATTGTAATCGTTTATATAGAAACAGCCACACGAGAAAATATTACATATTTGTACCTAAAAAATATCTCCGACTTTTTTGTGAGGCTTAATTCCTCAAGAAAATATCCTCGGCACACGGCGACGGTCCCCACCGCATTACATCCGTTGTTCAATATTAAGGATAGAAATATAAATCCATATCTGTTCGCAGAAAAAAATGTGACCGATGTGTAGTGGGGCGGACGCGCGAGGGACTGCGCGGGGCGGGCGGCTGCGGGCCCGCGGCCGGCGAGCCCTCCGCGCAGCGCACCTCGGCACGGGCGGATTTACACCCCGCGCAGACTTGTGTTTGCACCTAGCGCGCTGCAGACGAGGGGGTCAGCCGAGGGTCACCGGCCGACCGCGCCGCGGGGTGTCTCCACACCGCACTGACAGCGCGCAAACCTCGGCAAGGTTGTCTCCGGCCGCACGCCCGCGTCCGAGAGAGCCGAGCGATGGACCACGAGGGGTCTCTACCTGTCCTTGTCTTACAGTCTTTCACTTCTCCTGAAAGTATTAAACACACGTTATATTTTATATGCTTAAATACTAAATAAATTAGTAATACATATTATGGATGTTTCTTTTACTCCGCCGGAGAGCCACGGACAAAGTCGCGATTATATATTAATACATTTATATATTATATCTGTTATAGATTTTAATTTAACAACTTTGTACAAAATCTGTGAATTAGTGAGTTACGTTAAATTTCCCCTTTTGCGACTGGCAACACAATTAAAACATTATTAAGCTTCATATTTGGTGCGCGGCGTAGTGCGCGCACTACAAACCACGCCGAGCGAGCACCTGGGGGTCTCACCCAGCGACTCACAGGCTCGCACTACGAATAGCCTTGTGCGCACATCGAGTGACATTAAAGTATATATTTAGAGTATTGTAAACTAATTTAAACATACAGCTTCACTCGTCAATGATGACGATTTTGTACAAACATATTCCGTATCTTGTCAACGTTCTTGGTATTTCACCCGGCTCGTATAGCCGTAACGAGATGGCAGCACGCATAGACAAACAAACGCTAATTCACATTTGTTATGTCATGTAGGAGTGCGAATACCCGCCAGTAGTCGACATGAGTGCCCGGCGCGCGGCCACTCGTCCGCTGCGCGCACGCACGCGCGCCGCCCGCGGGCTGCGACGCGACGATAGTATCGCCTTGTTTACGCCGACCGCGCGCCGATCGAGATGCCGTTACATTCTTTTGTCGAATAAAACAGAATCGGAGCGTACGAACGGTGTTTGTGACGCTGTGACGTTTAGCGTCACCAGAGAAGAATAATAAATGTAGGTATATTTATAAAATAATTATTTAATAAGAACCTCGGCGTCGGGTTCGCTACTCAGTCGCGTTGCTACCGGTGAGTGAGCCGCCCCCGCCCGGCCCCGCGCGGGCGGCTCCCGGCGCCACACGTGCCGTGCGCCGGCGGTCGGCGGCGGCGTGAGCAGCTAGACGCGTCGCTCCGGAGCACCGCCCGGCAGCTCGGTGACATCCGGATAGAAGAGGGAACCCTGGGTAAACTTCTACAACAGTGACACTCGCTTATTGACTTAAAATAAATTTTAATCGATAGAAGACCGATAGCCGTAGTAAATTTTAAAAATCCCATTCGGGGCAATCGACACTTATTTATTACTAGCTGTGCCCGCGTCTCCGTCCGCCTGGGCATTCGGTAAGAGCGAAATTATACATAAAATATTTTCTCCGATCTTAATAAGAATGAATGATAAACGATGTATAGATGAAACAAACACCAAATGTTAGAGGAAGCTCGCCACGATGCAACAATAAAAATAGCATTTAAATCGGTTTGGATGTTTCTGAGATTAGCGTGCACAAACGCAGAAACAGAAAAACAGAGACAAAATTACTAAAAACTATATTTTTGGCTCCGGTAACATAACTACAACCTAATGAGTATGAGTGGTTTTTTTGAAATAATATTTATTGTAAAGACAGCTCGTTTGCAATATTATTATATGTATAGATTATTTATTTATTTTCTGCAGCAACCTAACGCTCCTCCACGCTTCGCTCGTCGTCGCACCTATTTTTGGCCGTGTATTATGTTATTTTGTCCTTAACGAAGAATTTTATGATATGGTTTTAAGAATTTTAGGTGTATTTTTTTTCTCGAAAGTGGTTGAATTCCCCCAAATCAGACTTTTAAAATTTACTACAGCCGCGGGTCTTCCATCGATTAAAATTTATTTCAAGTCAATAAGCGATAAAATACAGACCCGCTCGGCCGCTCTCGCTCACCATCGCATCACTGTTACTAATAAGACACTGAATCAGGCCACTTGTATCGTACATAAAGACATCGAAAGCTTTCAATACAGCTTAATTACTGGTAGAAAGCGGAAGCCGTACGTGCTGCTGAACAATCGGGTGAGGTTGTAGTTAAGTTTAACTTATATTGGATAAAAAAGAGGTTCCTTGTTAAAAGCTCCACGCGCGGGCCCTTTGCCGCGGCTCTGAACGCTCCAATCCACAAGCTGATCAAAACGCGCGTGCTGATAGGGTCAGGGCGCTGAGCGCGTGCACTGAGAGCGCGCGACCGCCGCTAGCCGAATTGTCAAATATCTTCAACAAAATTGTTGATGGTTTATGAGGTCACAAAATAACTATTACGCTATTAATGTAGGACAAAAGTTACGTAAAAAAAAGTTTTGCGAAAATATTATTTATATATATAAATATTATTATATTTTAGTAACAATAATGAAAAAAATTGGTCCCGGCGGGGCGGGGGTCAGGACGGCTCGTCATCGGTACGGACGGACGTACTTCAAAGCGCACCGCCCGAACAAAGGGGTATCGCCGCGCCGGATCCATTTAAATGAATGCACAGTTTTACTGCCTTCACAATGTACGGCTTTTACTTGAAAAAGGCGGCGGGCGGGGGGCGGGGGGCGGTGAGTGGCCGAGTTGTATTGCGAGCATCAGGGTCGACGGCGCCCCGCGCCCGGCGCGCTCCGCCCGAAGGACCGGCCGCTTGGGTCCGTGCGGTGCGCGTCATAAGTGACATCAGTGTCCCGGAGCATCCGGTTCGTCATCGGTACTATTATATTACCTCCGATCATATTAATGACCTCCGATTCGATGGAAACCTTGGCGACGCTTCGGTCTCACCAGCGGTGCTGTATTGACTCTCTTCTTTTTCTTAGTTTATGGCGCTCATCTTCGATTTGCTCACGGGAGTATCGCTGACAATCCTGAATATAATGTTATATAACCTCAAAAAAGCTGAACAGCCCAATGCAGCCGTCCAGCCGGGTAATTACATCTTCGAAAGAGGTATGTCTCAGAATCCAACTCAGTTGAGCAGCGTTCAGCGAACTGCGTGACGTCTTCTCGTCAAAAATATTGCAATGATTTAAGAACTGATTGAGTACCCTGGGCATTCAATCGGCCCTTATTGTCAGAGCTACGGATCCGAGACACGGCCACTGACAGCGGGCCTCGTAAAAATGTTATTCAACGAGCAATGAAAAGAACTATGCTTGGAGTTCCCTCGCGGGACAAAATCCGTGACGAGGAAACTCGCAGCAGAACCAGAATTACCGATGAAGCTCAAAAGACTGCGAGACTAAATGGGCAATAGGCGGAGTAATTAGCTCACAGAACATTGGGGTCATTGAGGATATCGGGGTCCTAAAGCGTTGGAGTAGCAACCACGAGCCACTCCAACATTCTCCGAGACTAGTTGGACTTATAATCTAATTAAGGTCGCTGACAATTGGTGGATGCAGGCGGTTCCCAGCCACTCGCTGTGACAATCATGAGAAGAGGAGTACGCCCAGCAGTGGACGTCTGTGGGCCGATGTGACGACGGTGGTGGTGGCTATTAAACTATACCACATGTGCGTTTGTCTGTCTGCCGGTTCGTACATCGATAGCGTCACATTAATAAATCATTATCCACATTATCCCTGTGATTAAAACAAAAGGCAAAGCTGGGGCTGTCGAACTGTAAGGGGGAAGACATACTCGTAGATATAAAGGGTTAATAGGACTGTACGCCTATTGAATGCCTCCTCATAAAATCTATACAATCATTCTTGAAACTGCGAAAGCATATCGCGAGGAGCCGCGGCCCAGCCCTGCGTCACTGAGAGCGCCCCCCCCCCCCCACGCGGTGGGCGCGGCGCCCCGCGGCTCCATCAGAACAGTGTCGAGTGCCTGCGCCGTTCAATTTACGGCTAAAAGCCGTCAAAGACATTCTATAAATTAATAATTTCCTTGAACTGGAGGTCTCAATCAAGTCACAGTGAGTTAGATGATATTTGTACCTACTAATTTTGATCCAAAAGTCTACGGTTCGAATCCAGACCGACCATCGCAGAGAACGCCCTTTGGTATCATGGATTTGGCGTACTGGCCACCAGGGACTGAAAAGGCAAGAGAGATCAGGAGTTATGGCGCAAATTTACCGGGAGCCGTGTTCAACAATGAACCGAAAGAGGTTGAAATGGATGACCTTACCTAAATGATAACAGAAGCTGCTCTTAGTTCTTGTTACAGAACCCTATCTTATTATGTCCCTATTACATCCCATGTGGTGGGACACCGACGAACACGCGGGCGAGCCGCGAGCTAAACTTAATTAAATATAAAATAGGTCCTGTAACGTTCTCCCTTAATGGAAATAGAAAATAAAGCACGTGGTGCGCCGACCGTGTCACGCACAGCGCCACGCGCCCTCAGCGGACGGCGCAGCTCTCGAGTGGCGACATTAGGGGTCTGAATCACGTCGGGGTCACCACTACTGCTGCGTGTGTCCGGTGCAGCTGGGTGTCACGTATGGTTCTCGCTACGGTGTGTGATAAAGTCCGAATGGAAAATATCAGCTTTATTAAACCGACACAAATACAGTTCCTTAGGTGATAGATCAGCAGAAGGTTTACAACAGAAGTAGGAAGTATGCAAGTCCGGAAATAAAAGCGTTGCGAAAGCACTGGGACAAGTACGAAGCGAAACACTCGCGCGACGTGCGCTCGGTATTTATAAGCCAGACGGACGCAGGCTCGTGTGGTGGACGGGTGTCGCCGGCGGCCGCTCGCGGGCCTAGCACCGGTATATAATAAAGCTGATAATTTCTACGGACTTTATCATGCACCGTACCGACACCATGCGTGATACGCGGCTGCACGGACACACGCGGCGGTACACCTGCAAGTACTGTTATACTAACAGGAAAAAATAAACATAACAAACTAACATATTAACTGTATATAATGTAACTATATAAACAGATGTTATTAATAATTATTAAGTCTATTTTTTTAATACGTGTTGCGGACTTTAAACGCTCTGTGGAGCTGTGTGCGTGTGGGCGTGTGGGCGTGTGGCGCCGCCTGTTACAGTCCGCGCGCCGGCGGTCACCCATCGGACTCGGTGCCGCGGACACTTCTACCGGTGCGCCTTTAGATGGGGCCGAAATAATACAAGTGTCTGATGGAAAATAACGGAGTACGAGACGTAGGCGTATTAACTAAAGCTTAACATTAGATTTAATATCATCAGGCGGTGATTTCAATCGCTCTGGTAGAATCCTTCGTGGCACCGCCGGCGCCCGCGCCGCGCGGAGGACGCCGGCCCACGCGGGCTCTCTTTTAGTGTTACAACGTCATATACTCTGTGTAATCCGTTACCTACATCAGTATCTTATGATACCGCAGTACGTCCGACTGGGCGACGCGAGGGCTCGACGCAATTCGACCCGATGGGCTCTTTTGTACCGCCCCAGTTGTGCTGGGCCTCAGTCCACTAATGTTTATATAAATACTGCCAGCATTGGGCCAGATACTACTCCAACAGTGAAGAGCCGTCAGTCCTCTGGGCTGGGGTACGCCAGCCCCCGAATACACATCCGTCCTCCGGCCAAAGCACCACACCAGCTTCTCTGCCGTGTCATAATACCGACGTGCCGTGATGTGGTTGATTGATGACAAATTGATCCCATATAGATGTTTGTTAGCTCCATAATGGCCTGTAAATGTCCCCGTGGGGCGCAACTGTCGCCTGTTGAGCGAGAAACGCGTTTTATTGTCTTGTGTATTTACACCAGTAACTCCGGTCAGGTCGCGGACAACCAGGGAGGGGGGGTGCTCCGGCCGTGGCGCTACCGGGGGGAGGCGCCGCGCGGCATGCGGCGTGCGGCCCGCGGCGAGCGGCCCGCGGCCTGCGACCCCCGCCGTTTAGCCTGCGGCGTGCGGCCTGCGGCGTGCGCCCGCAGCGTGCGGTCCGCGGCGGGCGGCCCGCGGCGTGCGGCCCGCGGCGGGCGGCGCGGGGCCCGCGGTACGTTGACGATAGTTTTATTTGTATGATACGCGCATAACTGGCCTAATAAAACTTATGATTTACTTAACCCATTAACGACCAAAGTCGTTGGTTTCGTAACATTTTTTTGATCAAAAATTGTATGTATGTAAGAAATATAGATAACATAGATAAAAGGTACAGATATCCCAAAATTAATAGCATTCTTGTAAAAAAAATTGGTTATTTTTGTTATAGTTCATTTTTTTTCAAATCATAAAACGCACAAATCTGTAGGTACTTTTTTCAATCATCATAAACTGCGTAATTATTGTTGTTGTGCGTTGTCGGCTTAAGATAGTCTCAGTGCGGCTGTCCGCGCGGGCGCGTCGGGCCTGGCCGGGGCACGCACCAGGGGGCGTTGATCTCGTGTTCAGATTCAATGAACATTGCGATATCTATGGCGCCAAGCGCGAGGGTACGGCGACCCTCTCCACCGAAGGAGAACAAGATATAAACGTCCCCGTGCACAGCGGAATCGGGACCGCGAACAAATGCGACCCGACCCCCGCGCGCGCTGCGCGCGGCTCGGGGCGTAACAATACAACCGACCGCGGGCCGCGGCGCCATTACGGTACGTAACCTTTAGGCGACGTCTTTTGTGTTCTGAGGGAATTACACAATCTGTTTATATTTAAAACCATCTCCCCCTGACCGTTGGTCACGACGTTGAGCATCATTTCGTCGGTAATTTTTTATTATTTAGGAACGAATGGCCCAACGCTCCGACGCGCGGCCCCCACCGGCCTCGCCGTGACGAGAGCGGGTCCGCCGCGCGCCCGGTGAGCGGGCCACTGGCGCGCGCGCGGTGCGCGTGCGGCGCGCGGCGTGCGCGTGCGTAATGTGCACTCAATGTACATCACGAGTACTAGAACTTGAATTTTAATTTAGATTCCATAAACTAACATCTACGTGGAAGGCGGCGATATTACAAATTCTATTAAAATTGATTGAAAAAGGTGGCCGCACTCGGTGACACCCGATAAAGCACGATCGCGCAACACGGGAACAACGTGTTCATGTCGCTTACATAGACTGGGACGCGAGCGGGACGGCGGCGTGTGCTCGCGAGACACGCGCGCACCGCGCAGGCGCACGACAATGCACACAACGGGACCGCCTGCTGCCATTCGTTATCAAACCACTGGACCGCGGGTGGACGCCGGCCAGCGCACGCGCCGCAATAACCTACCACCACGGAGCATAACGCGCGACGCGCGTCCCGTGCTCCGCCGGGTGTGTCGCGCGCCGCTCCACCGTGTGCACCACGAGCCGCGGAGGTGCGATCACGTGTCGCACCGGCAGCAGGCGCGCGTGACGGGGGTCTACTCTGTGACACTGGACGGAACGCGCCGCCGTGATGTGTTGGTGTACCACGACGCGCCCTGCCCACCCCCGCGGGTGCGACCGCACCACTCTGTTCCTTTCGTGCATTAGTGGCCGACGTGGAGTCAGGTGCGCTCCGCCGTACCTTACCCACAGTACTGTGTCAACGCTTTGGTTTGTGCGCTACCGACCCCGGCGCCGGCGGCCGGGCCCGAGCACAGCTTCAGAAATAAAAAGACTCTCAAACCATATGCTAGCACACCGATCACCCATCCAGTGTGTTGTCGCATCACAATTTACTTAACCTGACAGACCTCGAGTCGTGTGTGTGTGGTGTGTATTTGTACGTACGTATGTACGTACACACACACACACACACACACACACACTCACTCACACACACACACACACACACACACACTCACACACACACACACACACACACACACACACACACACTGCATTCGCTCCCACCTGCACGCGCTGCACTGCGGAACTTTTTTGTGTAGTGAAAGTACACACACCCCGGGCCGGTAGAGATACGCGCGACGCACACACACACACACAGACACACGCGCACCCGCTCCTACAACTACGAGCGACTTTAAATAAACTACGTTCTACTCAAATAAGAATCACTGCGCCGTAATCGAATCATATTTCGAGTAAATCGAATCGAAACTCGATTTGGTGCGCTATCACTAGTCGGGACGAGCCATTTGCGATAACTTATTGCCTTTTATTCGGCCGCGCCCTCCCCGCGCGCGCCGGTAGCGCGCCTCGCCCCGCGCGCGCCTGCCGCCCTAACTTAATGTAATGGAAGAGGTCAAGGGCGCGTTGTGGGCCGGTGTGCGATAGGACCCACGAGCACGTTCGAGAACACGGGCGACCTTCCGCGCCGAGGGAGTGACGCACCGCGGACGACCTGCCACTACTGGATTTATATGTAGCGTTGTATTTTATATATAGCGTTGTATTCTATATGTAGCGTTGAATTCTATATGTAGCGTTGTATTGTATATGTAGCGTTGAATTTTATATGTAGCGTTGTATTGTATATGTAGCGTTGAATTCTATATGTAGCGTTGTATTCTATATGTAGCTTTATGTTTTATATGTAGCGTTGTATTCTATATGTAGCGTTGTATTCTATATGTAACGTTGTGTGTTATATGTATAGATGTCTTTTATATGTAACATTGTTATTTATATGTGTAGTTATGTTTTATATGTAGCGTTGAATTCTATATGTAGCGTTGTGTTTTATATGTAGCTTTATGTTTTATATGTAGCGTTGTATTCTATATGTAGCATTGTGTGTTATATTTGCAGATATCTTTTATATGTAACGTTGTTATTTATATATGTAGTTGTGTTTTAATTGTAGCGTTATGATTTATATGCAGCCTCATGATTTATATGTAGCGTTGTATTCAATATGTAGCGTTGTGTTTTATATGTAGCGTTGTGATTTATATGTATTGTTGTGATGTATATGTAGCGTTGTGTTTTGTGTAGTGTTGTGTTTTATATGTAGCATTGTTTTTTATATGTAGCGTTGTGATTTATATGTAGTGTTGTGACGTATATGTAGCGTTGTGTTTTATATGTAGTTTTGTGTTTTATATGTAGCATTGTTTTTTATATGTAGTATTGTGATGTATATGTAGCTTTGTGTTTTATGTGTAGTGCTGTGTTTTATATGTAGCATTGTTTTTATATGTAGTGTTGTGATGTATATGTAGCTTTGTGTTTTATGTCTAGTGTTGTGTTTTATATGTAGTGTTGTGTTTTTATATGTAGCATTGTTTTTTATATGTAGTGTTCTGATGTATATGTAGCT
>WUAW01024264.1:10379-21378 GCA_017165845.1 Thaumetopoea pityocampa
GCCCACGTGAATGTCAGTTATACGCTACATAGGAAATCCCGAAACAATCATAGATATATTAGAATCCCGATTATCCGAACTCAAATATCAGAGTTCTGATTGCCGATTTAAAAATATTTTGATCGCGCAGATATGTTACAAGTTTATTCCCGTCTCCGGCTCTGTACTCTCGCTTATTTGTGCAAGTATTTATTTGTTTAATAGCGTAAAACTAATTGTATTTTATTCTTGTCAAGAGTAAACTCATAGAATACATTCTGAGTTCAAAATCTAAAATGTCTAAGCGAATAAAAGTGGGAACTTAGTATGAAAGATTACAATATCAGACATTAAAAAGCATTCGGTTTTCATAATAAAATTCACCTGCTCAATGAGAAAATCTCAAAATGGAATTCTAGAGGATGCAGTTTTTACTTGGTTCTTACAAAAAAAGTATGAGACCAGTCCATATCTGGACCTCTTTTATGTGAAAAAGCATTGGATTTTAATCAAAAAATTGGCGGTGATTTTTGTTTTAAGGTGAGGTGTGGATGGTTAGCGATATTTTAATTTAGACACGGAATTCAAGAACTGCATATTGAAGGAGAAGAAAAATGTCTGCTAACGTCGCTTTAGCCGACTCTTGTAGGGGATTTAAAAGCACTTCTGGATGAAAAAGAGTTCGACTTAGATTTTATGTATAATGCAAACGAAACAGGTTTTAATTGGAAAGCTCTACCAAATAGATCATTAGCATCGCGATGTGAAAATGCAGCACCGGGTTACAATGTGAGTATGATCAGGGTTGCGGTTATAGTTTGCGTGAACACTAAAGGAACAAGCTGCTACTACTCCTTATAGGAAATTCAAAAAATCCACGCGGTTTCAAAAATGTTAAGATACCTTTAACTTACACTAACCAACAAAAGGCATGGATGAACAAAGATATATTTCTTACTTGGTATGAAAGGACTAAAAATCTGAGGTAAAGAAATTTCAAAAAGACGTGGGAAAAGAGGGAAACGTATCGCTCTATCTAGAAAATGCGCTATCACATACTTCAACTGAAACATTAAGACAAGAAAATGGGAAATTTACAGTTAAGTTTTTGCCTCCCAATGTAACACCAATATTGCAACCTATGAACCAGTTTCATTCAAATTTTAAAGGGTTATACAGAAAGCAGCTTTTGCGTCGTCTTTTATCAGCAGAGACAGTGACTTCGGGACGATGTTAAATTTATTTTAAGCAAATTAATTTAAAAGATTGTTATTATATACTAGTAGAAGCGTGAAATTCTGTGAAATCGCAAACATTAAAAAGGACACGGAATAAAGTATTAAAATTAACTCCATGAAATTATTTAAATGGTTACACGGCGTTAATTTCCAAGATAGTTGTTTCTTCTAAGAATTTTCATCGCTTCTGTTAAGAAGCAATGAAAATTCTTAGCATTGATGAAGGGTGCGATAAAGAGAATATCAAAAAGTGGCTGAACTGAGATAGTAATGACCCTGGTTTCCAAATATTAACTGATGAAGAAACCATGAATGAGTTGAATGGTAATAATGAGACGGAGGAGAAAGAAGAGAAAGAAACTGGGGATGTATTTCTAGTACCATCTTAAACAGAGACTTTTCAAGCACAAATTTGTCACAACTGAAGCGGGTCAGGGACTTGGCTGCAATAAAAAGATGTGATATATTACGTCAAAGATTAATAACAAGTTATTTCCAAGCAAAATTCTAAATTACATACATAATTTTACATAAAATAGATTATGTATGTACATATTTATATTTATACATAGATCGTAATTATTTAAATCGTATATATTGTCCAAACGACTTATGTAAGTAAAACTCATTAGTAAAAGTTTATTAAAAATTAAATATTGTTTTTGATTTCATTTTGTAGTCGATTATCGAGATTTTCGATTATACGGAATACACCCAGTTTTATTTAATTCGGATAATCGGGATTCTATAAATTTATATGTATAAAAAGCTTTAGAACCACTTTTAATTGAGCAATATAATAACTTAATTTGTAGATTCATTTATTTTTATGTCTTACTAAAAAAATAAATTATTAAAATACTATTATTAAATTACTAGCTTTTGCCAGTGGCTCCACCCGCGTGAATCTCAGTATTATGCTACATGGACAATCCCGAAACAACCTTCAATTTATATAAAAAGTTTTAGAACCACTTTTACATGAGTTCTCGTACCTTAATGGCGGCTACTAAAACAGGCATAGAGCTATGTATTTAATCCTACTATGCCGATTTTGATGAAATATGCCGCAGTATTTGATCGGAATAGTACCCTTAAGACTAATAATTTGAACAAAATCTACTAGCTGGTTTTTGCACGAAGCCCAAACAAAAAAATTTTCGTGAGGAAATCTGCACGTGCATGGGTGTGCGAAGTATACCAACTTGTTCTATGCCGTGGTAGACAGACAAATTCCCCTCTTATTCAGTAAGACGAATAGACTGGGAATTATTCGATATACAAAAATTACAGATAATATGTTCACACATCGAGCCAACTAATGACGAAATAACTTGTTATTTATACGCCGTTAAAAGGAAAAACATTGTTATAATTTCCGTTTCCTACTACAGATAAAGCTATTTATAATCATTCTTAATCGTATACTAGGGTTGTTTATAATCACTTAATTTTTTTTGACTTTCATGGAATTGCGCATTTTGAATTCGTGCTCCAAGATGAATCAATAAATCGTGCGTAGTATTGAGGCTTTTATAAAGGTTTTGAGGAAAAGAGAACTTAGTCTTTTAGCCTGTCCAGCAAATAGACTTAAGTATACGGATAAGCGACCTCACCATTCTGAGCTACTATTTCTCTTCTTAATCCTTTCGAGATAGTAGTATCTTATATCCTATAGTCGTTTTCCCAAATTCCATATTCCTTGCTCAGTAAACCTTTCCTACCTCACCCCCTTGCCTTTCCTCGCCACTGAGGCAGTGCGAATGGAATGAAGAATTTTAACACTTTTGAACCTCATAAAAATGGAGGCGTCGTAGTTCGCCACCCGACACGTCTCGTTTCTCACGGAGGCGAAAAGTGGGCTACGGATAACCACTTTGCTACTTCAAACCATATTTGCTTCAAATAGCAAGTGGAAAGAAGTAGTCTCTGCCAATTTTTCGGTAGTATAGTGGTCAGTATCCCCACATGTCATGCGACAGACTGGGGTTTGATTCTGGGCCGGAGAGCTAGGGATAAAGGCGTGATTGTATGTATGTGAAAAAATTCACAAAAAGAGACTGAAGTTGTGGCGAGAAAACTCATGGTTCTTGCATCACGCAATGCACCGTCCTACTTATCATCACAGTCTTCAATCTGTATTCGTTCCTACTACAGGGGTATGGACCTCTATTGATTAGGAGGGAAATTAGGCCATAGTCTACCACGCTGGTCTACTGCAGATTGGTAGACTTCACACACCTATGCTGGCATGCAGGTTTCCTCACGAAGTTTTCCTTCTCTCAAATTGCATATAAAATTAATTGACTCACAGTTTAACAATTCAATATGAACTAATCCACATTGTCATTCTCTATCCAAAAACAGCTTTCTGGAAATCTCATTAGTTGTTTACCACATTCTAGGAGCGTAATTGCGTTTCATTAAAATTCTTGTCACCCTTTCGTTGGGGAGCGTTCAATTCAATTAAACTTGCTTATTCCTATTAGAGCGAGAGAAGCGGTTATTTTGTGTGTTTGAAATAAAGGACAATTTATGTGAAAGGGTATCGGCCAATTGGTGTAGTTAGAGTTTTATTTGTGTTTACGTACATGATGTTATCTGTGGTGTAAGACTATACGGGTCCCAGCCCTTATATTAGACTCCGATGTTGAGCGAATAACAGAGACATGAGTTGACATATACAATATTGTAAATAAAATAAATGATTATTGTTATTTTCATTAAAATAACTAATCTTCATTTCAGTTTATACCATTCAGCTGCTAAAATTCGGAATAATCTTCCTCCATCCTTTCAGAAAATTGAGTCATAACTTTTAGCAATGCAATCTGATGCAGCAAAGAAATGGCATAGTGGACCAACATTTATACGCATGAGGACAGTGCATAGATATATATATACACTATGTTAATAGGTATATTCTGTTATGTATACTGTAATATTTGTAGAATATTTATGTACGTCTACATTGTACATTGTACCAATGTACTCCACGGAAAAGGAAAACTTCCTGAGGAAACCTACATGTATGCATGGGTGTGTGAAGTCTACCAATCCGCATTAGGCTATCGTGGTAGACTACCGCCTCATCCTCTCCTGAGAAGCGAAGGTCCGTGCTCCTGTAGTGGGGATGAATATAGGCCATACATACAATACATATTGCTTCTACGTCTGATAACTGTTAAAGTTATATATTTTAATCACGGGCTCAGTTGAAAGTGGTTCAGTGCTGTGGTTCAGCATCACAGTAGTATGTTGAGCTGGTATCTTTGCGACTTTTTTTGTTTACATTTTTTTAAAAATAGTGTAGCTTGAATATAACTTTCTTTCTTTCTTTATATCTAGTAGTTCTCAGATACGCATGTGTAGTTTATGTTTGTTTTTTTTTATTTCCTTACTTTTTTATCTTCCGACTCTGGTTACCTACTACTTTATACAAAATTAGTTGCTTCATCTTACAGCCAATTGTTGAAAGATTAAAGGAGGTATTCCACCACATTAGCCGTTAAGTATGATTTAATGATAGATTGGTGATTAAGGTTGTATATAAATTTCAGTACATGATAATTAAACCTTAAATAATGAACGTGAATATTTGTTGAGTTTTATCCACTCCACAGTTTTTTGTATTCTATTTACACGAGGGTGCGTGTTTAATGAAAACAGGACAAGAATCTAAATATAATACGCTTCTCGTGGTAGGCTCAATATCGTTGTTCGATAAGTTTATTAAATTGTGCAAAATGGGTGGAATTTCAAGCTGATGGTTTAATAGACCAAATAATGGGGACCTGTATGACAGTTAACCATTATCTTAATGATTCTATTATCAAAGTGTTATGTAATAAAATGCAATTATATAGGTAGTGCTAGCTAGAACGTGTTGTTTTTCTTTTTTTTGGACAGTAAATACTAGAATTTCTCCAAAATGTAGGAGTAGTGCTTACTCTTACTGACTGCAAGGCATTAACAATGTGAAGAGGAATCCTAGTAAAAATTTGGAAATTTTGGAGATTTGAAATAAAATATCCTTCTTTTAATTACTTTTTCGTATACTTCCCAAGAAATTTCAAGAAGTTTACGATGATATGAGCCTCATAGTAATGTCGCCATTCTTCTGGAAATCGCTTTGTATAGACGCTCAAGACCCTCGCTCATTGTATTGACGTTGCGTGAAAATACAACTAAGATGAAAGTTTAAGAAACACACATTTATAGAAATATGAAATGAAATGTAAAAAAATAATCTTTCAAATAAAGAGCTTAAAATAAAGAGCCTACAGGTATGACCGTGCATGACAAGTCTTAGATCTTGAGTCCGAATTCAAGGCATATACCTCTGACTTTTCGAATTTCTATACGTACTAGCTTTTGTCCGCGACTCTGCCCGCGTGAATGTCAGTTTTCCGCTACATGGAAATTCCCGACACAATCACAAATTTATATTAAAAGCCTTTAACCACTTTTACTTGACCTGTCGTATCTTAACGGCGGCTACTAAAATAGGGATCAAGCTGTATCTTCAATTCTATTGGACCGATTTTGATGAAATATGCCGCAGTATTTATGGTGGAATAGTACCTTTAAGAATGAAATAGTTTAACCAAAATCTACCTGCTGGTTTTTGCGTGAAGCCCAAACAAACAAACAAACATCGATGAATTTGGTTTCAGAAGCCTTCAATTAGTCGATCCGAGTAGTTTGTTTTTAAATATCTTTGATTTTTGAAAATTTGACATTTAACAATTTTATAATAGTATAAGATATAATTCATCATCAAGATATCATTCGCATCGAACGGTGAAAGAAAATATCGTGAGCAAATCTGAGAGTGTGTGAAGTCTGCCAACCCGTATTAGGTTAGCATGGTGACTGTAGCCTAACCCCTCTTATTCTGAGAAGAGACTCGTTCCCTGAAGTGAGATGACATATGAGTTAATGACAATGATAAACACTAGGCATATTGGATATAACTTAACTTTATGAATTAAGCGTTGAAAAGATAACTATGTTTTTCCTACCTTTTTTCTAATAGAGGAAAACTCTTATAGAAAACTTCCAATTTCCTGTGGAAAAAAAATGAGATATGTGTGGTTGTGTCTTACTAAAAATCCCCATGGTGGCCCTTTCAATACCAAAACTGGGTTCGAGGTCTTTTAATAGAACTTCATTGGTACATTTACAATTGTATTATATGTATTACTAGCTTTTGCCCGCAGCTTTGCCCGCGTGAATGTCGGTTTTCCGTTACATCGGAAATCTGGAAACAATCATAGATTTATATAAAAGGCCTTAGAACCACTTTCAGATGAGCTCTTGTACATTAACAGCGGCTACTAAAACAGAGACCAAGCTGTATCTTCAATTCTACTAGACTGANCTTAATAGAACTTCATTGGTACATTTACAATTGTATTATATGTATTACTAGCTTTTGCCCGCAGCTTTGCCCGCGTGAATGTCGGTTTTCCGTTACATCGGAAATCTGGAAACAATCATAGATTTATATAAAAGGCCTTAGAACCACTTTCACATGAGCTCTTGTACATTAACAGCGGCTACTAAAACAGAGACCAAGCTGTATCTTCAATTCTACTAGACTGATTTTGATAAAACATGCTGCAGTATTTAAGTCGGAATAGTACATTTAAGACTGTAATAGTTTGACCATAATCTACTAGTTGGTTTTTGCGTGAAGCTCGAACAAACAAAAACAAACTTTGGTTTCAGAGGCCCTTAATTAGTCGATCTGAGTAGTCTTTTTTTGAATATCTTTGAGTTGTTGAGGTAACTATTTGATTAATACCAGTACGCAATAAGGATAAACAGATATAAAAGTATACTCGCAGCCAGGTCGCTGACCTACACCACGTAATGCCCGGTCCCGTCACTCAGCTGCTCTTGCGCCGTCACTGCACCAAGAGAATTTAATTTTCCTGCGCACTTAATTTACATTAAAAGTATAGTGAAATTAATTCGTATATACATATTGGGTTCCGTCACAATTTTCGTCAAATTTTTCAAATTTTTGTAAATTATTCCATTTTCAAAAATAACGTTAAGAAATACAAGTTAAGATATTTTTAAATAAATAAAAGTTATTTTAAATAAATAAAAGTTAAGATATTTTTTGTTTTAGTAAAAGAGAGTGTTATTTTTATGACTGAAAAATATTTACACACTAATTAAACTATGTTATTACGTTTAACGGTTATAGATATATCAACAAATAAACTCGTATAAGTAATCATCATCATGAGCCTGCGGTAGTCCACAGCTGGACATAGACGTCTTCCTTAAAGTAGTCCTTAAGTAAGCACCAATATAATCATCATCATCCCCAGACCATATCGTCCCCACTACAGGGGCACGGGTGTTAGACAGTAATCTATCACGCTGGCCTAGTGCGAATTGGTAGACTTCACACACCCACGTGGTTTCCTTGAAGTTTTCCTTCTCCGTTGAGTACATTAGTATCCACAATGTAGACCGTAGCTGAATTAGAAATAACTCAGTGGTACGGGACCGGAATCAAATGTACAACCTTTCGGTCTCAAGCCGTGTCTGGTACTACTAGATCATCATTGTATTTATTTCATCTTATCAGTAGTGTCTTAATATTACCTCAGTGAGTCAAAATATGCTTGTCTTGATGCATATCGACCCTACGTTATCTTTCAGGCTACCCATGGCCCTAATCTTTTCCTATGCTAGGTTTACTAAAGGCAGTTTCAATGAGGCTGCATATTGAACCTAGAAGATTCATTCGCTTTCCGGTCAATGTATCACAGTAGCACAATATGTACATACATACACATATGTACATACTCACACCGATATCCTATTATATAAGGGTAGGTAGAAACCATAGTTCACCACATACTAATATCCTGAGATTTCTCTCGCCTCTTCCACATCAAAATATATTTTCATACACTTTCCTCGATTAAGGGTACTACGAACTTCATATTTTTGAAACAAGCTGTTGATTTGATCAAGGTAGGTTTCTCCTGGGCGCCCTCTTCCGACTCCACTCACATTTGCCCGATATATTCGTGTCATCTTTCGAATCTCACTCATCCTTTCTAAATATCTAAATCCTTAGTTCCCAAAGTGGTCCACGTGGACCAGCAGTGGTCCACGGGAGACTCGACGGGGTTTTACGTCGGCGTACGCAAATTTCCATAGTTAGATCTAATCTTCACATTTTTTGTCGAGTTTTGGGAATATGGTAGAAATGTAGCTGTAGGGAGTCCACTGGAACCAGATAAATTTTGAAAGTGGTCTATCAGAAAAAAGTCTGGGAACCTCTGATCTAAATTATTGGAGCATTCCTTTCTCGATCCTTGTCACCACATCATGTGTTCCATGATGTTCACTACTGTGTCACAATTTCTGCATGTCATGGCCAACTCATCCTGTGGAGATGATGTTCAGCAGTATATTTCAATAAGCTGATGACGGTAATGATGACTTGTTTATACTAATTTAAGTTTAGTGTTTAGATTGTTTTCTTTCTGAGTTTAAATTTCAAATTTCGATTCATTGAACTCTAAAAGTTCCGAAGACCTCCAGGCTAAAGTTGCGTGCGCGCATCAAGTTTTGTTTATCTTTAATTAGTTTAAAATAGCTGATTCATTGTGAAGATGCAAGCGTCCACCTACGCTGGAGGAATGTGTTTATCATAAACATTGGTGACGTCTCGAATGAATAGTAAGAGGTTCAAGCAAGGCTTTTTGAATAGCGTTTATTTTTATTACGATGTTTTAGAGGTTAGCCTATATTCCCGTAGCTAGCTTAATGTTAAAATCTCTTAGGCATGCTTCCTCTGGATGCTTCTTTCACCGTTTGAAGCGAATGATAACTATTCCGAATAGTCAGAGCTGGATTCGAGTTCGAGATATAAGATTTGACCTATATGATCAACATTGCTTCTAATTTTACTATTTTTTTTTAAATTATTACCCATTTCTACAAAAGTGTATTTTAGAAATTTTATTTATAATCTCAATTTTTATATATAAATTATAAATACACAATGTTATCAATGTTTATTATTTACTGTTTGAATTAACAAACATTGCATGAATTCCAAAAATATATTATAACAGGAGACAAATAAATCCATTTTCACATCCAGGAATCGCGTTATGAATATCAAACTAATAACGCGTAGAGGCAAACTACTTCGATATGGAACGTGATGAAACCTATCTTTATCTTTGCTCAAGAGAATATTAAAATCTTCGTGAAAGCTACCCGAGTTAGACCTTAGAGCGAGAATTATTGCTGTAACCAGAATGAGATAGAATTCTATGTCATATTAATAATAAACTCTTAAAAAGTCAATCAATCAATTTATAATATAATCAATCTATTCACACTACTTAATGCTTTCTGTTACCTAAACAATATACAGATTATTGATTCCCAGATACATATCTATTCAGCTGCAATCAGAATCAGTTTTATAGTCGACATTGTCGTCAACGTAATCGTGTAACACCTTAGTTCCTAAAGTGGTCCAGGTGGACCCCCAGGGGTTCACGGGAGACTCGACGGGGGTCTACGTTGGCGTACGCAAATTTCCATAGTTAGATCTAATCTTCACATTTTTTGTCGAGTTCTGGGAATATGGTAGAAATGTAACTGCAGGAGATCCACCGGAACCAGCTAAATTTTGAAAGTGGTTTATGAGAAAAAAAGTCTGGGAACCTCTGGTGTAACGTATGATATTGATTATCATCTTCATCTGAGATCCGTTCACTGGTGGACATAGGCCTCCTGTTATGATCGCTACACCGAGTGGCTACGAGCAGCTCGCATCTCCCGTCCGCAGTCATCGGTTCACCTAATCAGGGATCCACCATTACCACACTTTCCAATTCATGGTCACTATATCAGCATTCGTCGGTTTTGCGAACTGCGTGTTACCATGATTATAAATTCAGCTTTGCGACCCTTTGAGCTATGTCGGTGACTCTGGTCTTTTTGCGGACTTCCTTATTTCGGATAATCACAGTCTAAGAACCACAATATAGTTTTCAGTGGCTTTGTCTTGTGAGGCATATACTAAGGTTGTCTATGATCTTTAGAAAATTTGATCGATACTCGTATAAAAAAAGATGTCATTATTGTCATGTTATAATTTTATGATAATTTATTTTATTTTTAAACTAGCTTTTGTTCGTAGCTCAGCCCGCGTGCATGTCGGTTTTCTGCTACATGAGAAATTCCGAAATAAACATAGATTTAAATAAAAAACATACGATCCAGTTTTACTTGAACTTTCGTACTTTAACAACGGCTACTAAAACAGGGATCAAGCCGTATATTCAATTCTGTTGGACCGATTTTGATGAAAAATGCCGCATTATTTAAGTCGGAATAATAACTTTAAGACTGTAACCATTTGACCAAAATCTACTCGCTGGTTTTTGCGTGAAACCCGAAGAAACAAACAAACAAACATTGACGGATTCAGTTTCAGAAGTCCCTAATTAGTCGATTTGAGTAGTTTGTTTTGATATATCTTTGATTTTTGAAAATTTGACATTTAAAAATTTTATAATAGTATAGATAGATACCACATAGATGCATTTTAATTATCATAATACAAAAATGAGATACATGACATTTATATACTGTTTTCTATTTTCTGCTTTTACAAGGTAGGAAATAGCACTTTTATAAAAACAAAATGTCCCGACGAATCCCTGGCAGTCACCAGCTCCGTTCCTAAGTCACAGTGCACATTGTCAACGCATACAAACTTACAC
>WUAW01024268.1:5397-21353 GCA_017165845.1 Thaumetopoea pityocampa
CCATAATGTGGGTAGACCCCCGACTATGTGGACTGATGTCCTAGTGAAGGTCGCGGGCAATCGGTGGATGCAGGCAGCACAGCCGCTCAGTGTGGCGATCATTGGAGGAGGCCTGTGTCCAGCAGTGGACGTCTGTGGGTTGATATGATGATGATGAATTTACATACAACTTGTACATATGATGGTAGCTGGCACATGCAAAGTTGGCACGTATACAAGCTGCTAGATATAAGTTCCCGGTTTATTTCGAAGCAGACGTACAAATCATACCTAACCTGTGCGTGTGTAAACACACATTGTGTTCCTATTGTACCTCGTCTACTATGGCAGTGCCATAAACCTTATACGGATTGATGACACCCGTATTTACATGACACAGAAGACAAACATCTCACCAGCACATTTATTCGTTACACTAACAACGGAGTCCTCAACAAATTCTACATGCCGCAATTCTCGTAGCGAACCGGCGCTCTACAAATCTCTATTACAAGAGGCGTAAAGAAAAGCGTGCGTCGCGTAGCAATGCTTTAATTGCGAGTGTTTATCGTCGCTATTAGTCTTTGGGCCCGGCTTAAATAGGGGCCATACGTCACAGACACCATGTAATTATTTCTCACGTGAAACGCTCTCGAAAAACGGCAGAGCGCCTACGGAGCGCGCCTCGTTATACTATGGTATTGTATAATTTATCTATCCAGCTTCATTAGGGCACACTTACAGAGGGCGTGTTCAAATATGGGCGGCCGTTCAACGATTGTGCATTTTAAACACTTGATTTAATTAATGTTGTGGAGAGGCCATATTGTATTTATTATAAATATGTCCTATATAACAAATATAGGCTCTAAATTACTACGCCATCATCATATCAGCCCTCAGACGCCCACTGCTGGATATAGGTCTCCTCTAATGATCACCACAGCGAGCAGCTATAAGCCGCCTGCACCCGCAACCTTCATTAGATCATCGATCCAACTAGTCAGGGGTCGATAAACACCAAGATTTCCCGTTTGGGGGTCACCACACCAGCACTTTAAAACCCTAACTTCCATCGGTTCTACAAACCATATGCCCCACCCACTGTTACTTCAGCTTTGAAGCTTGCAATACTTTAAGCCACATCGACGACTCTTCTCCTTTTCCTGTGTGTTATCTCATAACTATTATGGCAGTTATTTAAGATATGCTTATGAGGAACTGTTTATGTCGTCACTGCCATTTTTCTGTATCTGTCATTTTCAGCTTCACGGTTATTGTATTTTTATCGTATGGTCAATGCCCAAGCTAGTTGTTCTAGACACTCAAAAATAAAAGAATCCATTGCTCAATAACAATTATATAAAGACAACCTGAACAAATAACAATTAAACATCTTTATAATCAGCAATTCTCGGCTTAATCGTGCAATATTTTTACAGAATACTATAGAATATACTTTTATTGCACACCAGTTTGAAACATTTTTTTTTTTAATTTTTGTATTACAATTTACGTGAAGTGTACACGGGGCGGACTTATCGTAAACCGCGACTTCTTCCAGACGAACTTTTTAATTTCTTACACTGAATGCCTCTGCCAGTCTCCTCTTCCATTCCATTGATTTTAGCTTCATACTGAGCTTATGTTTAAGAGATGAACTATACTGACGATTTTTTAAATATGGCTTAAATTAATTCATTTCCAATATTTGTAACACCATTCCTATTCCATATTCTCCACCACGGACTTCCCCTAATTAGAAGGGGGATTAGACTGTAGTCTACCACGCTAGCCTAGTGTGGGTTGGTAGAGTTCACGCATCCATGTAGGCATGCAGGTTTCCTCAAGTTCTGCTTTTCCGTTGAGTACATTAGTATTTTAAAATGTAGACCGTAACCACAAATCTAAAATGGTACAGGACCGAGATCAAACTCACGACCTTTTGATCTTGAGTCATGTCTAGCAGCACTAGATCACCAATGTACTTATAACCTATCTAACAGTAATAAGCTAACTAAAAATCTATAATGTAATATTTTAGAAATAAACTAAGTATCTAAAGACAGCAAAGGGAGCTTGACGTAGATTGTTGACGCCCTGGGTGGGAGCCCTGAGACACTATCTAAAGCGAACCCCAACAAGAACGGTGACTTACGTGGCTCATATAAACTTCTCGATACTACAACAAGAATGCTAGAGGAACATTAAGAATGTTCCCCATATAAATTCTCGGAAGAGATGTGATCTTGAATGATATTAAAGCGACCTACTGCGCATCTTATCATCCTTATCAGATGGCGCAACTCTTGAATGTCATTATTATTATAGAAATCTTAATCACGGTGAAGAAGTTTGATAGCGACTTAACGATCCAACCAACCCAACATCTACCGTCGGGGCGGCGGCAGGCCCCGCCAGACAACACGCGTCTGGCCGGAAGATCTTCCCTTTTCCTATACTGCCACTCCTGCCATAGTTCGACCTTACAGACACCCTAGATATGATTCCAGCACCCTGCACATATGTTAATGTCGGCTGTATTAAGACATGACTATTGAAGCTTACTAGAAGTTTCTTTAGTAAAATATTGATATTTATTTTGTAAACGTATTCCCTAGTACTTGCGTTTGTCCTAGCAAAGAGTTTAATTTAGTTGATGCATCTAGCCGCCCTGTTGCTAGGTCCCATCTAGTTCACTCTGATGCGTCCTACATTCTGAACTTAAGCTAAAAGTCTGAATATCATTCAACATATAACTGAATATATCACTAGAATGTATATATTATATACTGAGTACGATGCACGTGGAAAGTAATACACGAGTACATAACGAAAATAATTTTCAATATCGTTTCATTACCATGGATCAAAATACAATTTATTTTTAGTAGGTCAGGGAGTACTTAGTCTTTTAGCTTGTCCGGCAAATAGACTTAAGTATTCGGGTAAGCGACCCCTGAGCTACTACTGTCTTTTTCTTCTCCTTCCGAGATAGTAGTATCATATATCCTATAGCTCTTCACCTAAATTGCATATTCCTTTCTCAATACACCTTTCCCACTTCATCCTATTTCCTTTCCTCTCTATTACGCCGTGGGAATGCAATAAGGAGCTTTAATACTTTTGAATCTTATAAAATAGCGGCGTCGTGGGTCGTCACCTGACACGTCTCATTGCCCGCGGAGGCGAAATGTGGGCTGCGGATAACCATTTTGCTACATCAAACGATCGTAACAGGTGGAAGGAAGTGGTCTCTGCCTACCCCAATGGGAAAGAGGCATGACTGTATGTATGTATGTAGTATGTACTATGGTCTCTGCCTACCCTTATGGGACATCGGCGTGAGTGTATGTATGTATATACAATTTATTTTATCATGTTTTTAATTCACATACCTCTCGAATAACTCAACAATTGAAATTTTTTCTTGGTTTATATAAGCATATATAAACCAAGAAAAAATTACAATTGTTGACTTGTTTGTTGAATATAGCAATAGACGTAAACAGCGAACCAAATAAAATATTTTGTCTCTTTTTCACACAATAGGTTATTTTATACTATTATATATAGAGATTGTTAATAAGTTGCGTGCTAAATTAAAAAAAATGAGTCTTTGCAAGTGTATATGGGTGAAAAATTTTAAGTTACTCGGTTTAGATAGAGCATAGTATTTCCCATATATAATAATATAATATTGTTAACACATTTATCTAGCCCCAAATTAGAATTCCCTTTATCTTGAGTACTAGACAACGATATACTTTCTTATATAGATTACTATTATAGATTTTACAAATGCTAATACATACGTACATATATAAATAAACATTTATGACTCGGGTACAAACATTCGTGATCATCATACAAAATTGGCCCCTATGTATATATATATATATATATATATATATATATATATATATATCTGTTATAAATTTTGAAACCATCTAATGGATATGTCCCAAACCGATTCATTAGAAAGGCAATACGAAGATAGTTCTAGACTACTAAAACAATGTATTAGACACATTCGGTCCATTCATAAAGTCGATTTTCGACTTTTCCCATACAAAAATTTTAACAACGTTGTTCCTTACGTCAATTAGAGCGAAAACAACTGTCCAGCGAATACCAATTCCTTTGAAATCGATTTTTATTATTGTTGACATCCTAATCAAAGAGTAGCGTTACTTAACCGTCACCTTTTTTTTCTTTTTTTTTTTTTCAAAAAATAAACAAAATTTATTTCTATTTTTTTTAACGTAGTGCACACGTTGGTAATCTGCTAGTATTTTATAACAGAGACACAGGTTACAAATAAGCGAAAGCGATTAAACTGCGATTCTATTGATAGAATATTAGATTAGTTTCGTATGCCATTATGGGGCTATAAACTATTACAGCATTTTTATCAAATAAAATCGATATTGGAAAATAATGCCGTTGAGGGCAATTGAGATTATGAGAGTAATAGTGGACATTGCTCTCATGGTCTCAATTGCGTTCAACTCCTAATAACAGTTCACAAGTACTCAAATGAAACTGTGTACTGGCGATACGCAACAAGGCAGCCTCGTGCACGTACACCAACGAAATCTTTACTCCTTAGCAGTCGATACTTGTTGGCTTTATTGCAAAACTTTTGCGAGCATTCCTCTTTTATTACTCCAATTTTGTACGACTAAGCCTATCCTGCCGGGGGGTGGTTTGCGATCTTTATTATTTAGATTTCGATCGTTCATACCCCTACTACATTTTCCCTTATACAGTGTAAGTATTAGATAACTTTTTCGACGTGATAGAAAGAATTCTTTTGATCCGTTTGGCATATAAAACTGAAACAAACTTAAGTTGAACCTAGCCACTATGCATATGTATAAATTTCATGTCGATAGATTTCATGGTGTTGGAGGTATTTTAATAGATAAATTACATATTTTTCTTATTATATGCAACTAGCTTTTGCCCGCGGCTACGACCGCGTGAGTATCGGTTTTCCACTACATGGGAAATCTCGACACAATCATACATTTATATAAAAGCCATAAGACCACTTCTACTTGACCTCTCTGAACCTTAACGGTGACTTCTACAACAAGGATCAAGCTGTATCATTAATTCTACTGGACCGATTTTGATGAAACATATAACAAGATATTTAAAAAACCTAACTCAGATCGACTAGTTAAGGCTTCCAAAAACAAAACCATCTTTTGTTTTCTTCACGTCTGTTTATTTGTTTGTTCGAACTTCGCGCAAAAACGAGCGGGTAGATATTGGTCGTACTATTGCAGTCTTAAAAGTGCTATTCCAACTTAAGCACCGCACCATGTTTCATCAACATTGCTCAAATAGAACTGAAGATGTATCTTCAGAGAAACAGAGATACTGTTTCAGTATCGATCGATTGATCGATAAGAAAGTCATTACAATTAAAATTTTCGAAAATTTTTCAACATGCAAGTTTGACTCAATTACAATTTTATTATAGTATAGATAGATTTCGCCGATGTGCAATAGAACTGTATATTATTATCGTTGATTATTTTAAATCATTAAATTAAAAAAAATATATTTTTTTTATATTATTTAACTTTGTAGCTTCACTCTGATCTAGTTACAAACTAGGATTCCCTGTATCTTGGCGATTCGTCGGATACAAAGTTTTGTGCTCATCCCACAAAATTTCTCCTATGTTTTCTTTCATCGAACTTAACCTACAGAAAGTAAAACAAAAGCCATTACAAAAAAAATACTACCATTAAGCACTTCGTATTTAAGTTACTACGAATCCCGTTCAAACCGATCATTCTTTATCGACTTCCTCTACAATCACAGATCCGAATAATTAATAGTGTCTCGATCGAGATACAGCGGGATCCAATTTAAATTCCACCGAAACAGGGTTATGTGACACATTCGGAGCAGGTCGGACCCGCGCAGATAGTTAGTCTGTGTCAGCTAAGGTCCGGTGTGCCATTATCGAGGTAATAGAGAGCGGCCCCAGCCGTGGCCGAAGATTGCATTCCCTTCTCATCGAGTGTCGAGTAGGGCGTATTAGATTAGAAATGTCAGCCACCAACTATTGGAACCTTTTTGGGGTTCTGCTTCGGTGATTGAATCGTTCACCGGTGTTTCCGTAATCGAAAAATAATTTGAACTTACTAATTAAATAAGAATAAAATATTTAACACTAGGTGGACGGATGACCTGGTAAAGGTCGCGAGTAATCGATGGTAGCAGGTGGCTCATAGACGCTCAGTGTGGCGATCATTAGACGAGGCCTATGTCCAGCAGTGGACGTCTGTGGGCTGATATGATGATGATGATGAAAATATTTAATAAATACACTGGTGATATATTAGTATAGACACGACTCGCTATCGACAGATACGAAATGCGATCTCAGTCAGACCACTGGCTTATTTCAAGCTCATGTACGATCTGCATTGTGTACACCGATGAACTTAACGGTGAAGGAAAACTTCGTGAAGAAACCTACATGCCTATATGGCTGTATGAAGTTTACCAACTCGCACTAGGCCAGCGTGGTAGACTACAGCCTAATCTTCCCCCTAATTAAAAGAGGTCCATATTGCTGTAGTGGAGAAATTTGAACTGGAGATGAACATGAGGAAAATATTTTTTAGTTGACAATTAATCGACCTTTACCTAAGCAACAGTATTTTGTTCTAGTTACATTAGACATTGGTGCAGATTTGCCGAAGATCCTGTCTAAACTATTCATAAGAGTTATAACTTCGTTTTACAATTATTGTAAAACGAAGTTATAACTCTTATGAATAGTTTAGACCCGATCTCCGCGTTTTGAAAAGCATCCTTATAGCTTATCCGGCAAATAGGCTATAGTATACGGGTAAGCGACCCCAGCCCCTCGAGCCACTACTGTCTCTTCCTACTCTTTCCGAGATAGTAGTGTCCTATATCCTATAGTCCTTTTCCCAAATTCCATATTCCTTGCTCAATACACCTTTCCTACCTCACCCTCTTTCCTGTCCTCTCTACTAAGCCAATTACTCTGATATGACATGGGACATAGTACTATAACATGGTTCGGTGGATCAAAGTTGATGGCTAGCCTTACCCAAGCATGCGGAGCTCTGTTTGGATGGACCTGTTTTACCCTTGCTTTTCGTGGGAGCGCAATGAAAAACTTTAACAATTATGAACGTTGTCAAAATGGCGTAGTCGTGGTTTGCCACCTGACATGTTTGGTTTTCCACGGGGGTAAAAAGTGGACTACGGTTAGACACTTTGCTCGTAGCAAGTGGAAAGAAGTGGTCTCTGCCTAACCCAAATCTTCGGTAGTATAGTGGTCAGTAGCCCCGTCACGCGGAAGACCGGGGTTTGATTCCCGCCTGGAGAGGAAAAGGGCGTGATTTTATGTATGTAATATAATAGGTCTCACCTAATATCTAATCTAATCTATAATATAATCTATCTATACTATTATAAAATTGTTAAATGTCAAGTTTTCAAAAATCAGAGATATTTAAAAGCAAATCACTCACATCGACTAAGGGCTTCTGAAACCAAACCCGTCGATGTTTGTTTGTTTGGTCGGGCTTCATGCAAAAATCAGCGAGTGGATTTTAGTAAAACTATTGCAATCTTAAAGTCACTATTTCTACTTAAATACTGCAGTATGTTTCATCAAAATCGGTACAGTAGAATTTAAGATACAGCTTGATCCCTATTTTAGTAGGTGCCGTTAAGGTACGAGTGCTTAAAATTATTTTTATATAAATCTATGATTTTGTCGGGATTTCCCAAGTAGCGGAAAACCGACATTCACGCGGGTGGAGCCGCGGGCAAAAGCTAGATTAATATAAGGATTTTAGTCACTACTTAGAGACCTCATACACAATTTGTCATCTAGATCTGTCTTACAACCATATTCTCTGCAATAACAGCAGTCTCAATAAACTCTGCAATAAAATTGTCAAAATCTACAATAATATTTTCAAAAGATATTAATCATTGTTAAATGATTAATACTGGTCTATCGTTAAAACTATCATAAATCGTCGATTAGACCTTAAGGACATAATACTTTATTAAATAATACAGCCAACACCTCCTAGTATACTCTAATAAAACTATGAACTAAATCCGATTAATGAAAGACCCCACCTTGCCTTATATCAGAATGCTTAAATACAAGCAATCAACGTTCAAGCGCGTAATAAAATCCATAGAAATCATTTGGGTCGAAAGCGAAACGCCCTGAACGTATTCGGCAAGTCGTGTCCACAAAGTGTCCGCATTGTCCGACCAGGTATGTGACATTTACTCCAGACACTGACACGGGTTGGCGCCCGCCCCGCCTTGATTATGATAAACGACTTATGAAATTAAAACCGGTCTCGTACAGCACAACTCGCCATTCAAATGAATACGCCCTTTGTTGGAATTCATTTTGTTGACAAATCGTCGTTCTGCACTCTGTACATTGTCTGATAAATTAAATGGGTCGACGTCTATTGGAGTCGTTTCTGCGAAGGCTATTTCTAGACATAACCATAATACGTCAATCGTGTTCGGACGGCGTGGCGTGGCCGTTATTCCAACCTGAAATAGGAATGAAACAGCCCGGTGAATGCACAATGCCCGCGATATATCGATCTGGGTTTGGAGTGGAGGCAATCTTACAAATGTCTGTCCTATTATAGCTCTTTCTTTAACAGCCCTGGACAAAAGCCCGGTGCGCGCCACTAGCAATTTCCCTAGCAGCGCGCTGTACTTCAATAGATTATTGTAGAAACCTTTTTCCATTTTTAACAATTTCATCTACAGTTTTTAGGAGACATTTAACAAAATTTTATAAATAGAATCAGCCAAATTTCTGTAATTAGAACCGCTCATACTTCTATACTATTATAAAATTGTTAAATGTCAAATTTTCAAAAATCGAAGATTAAAAACAAACTACTCAGATCGACTAATTAAGGGCTTTTGAAACCAAATCCATCGATGATTGTTTGTTTGTTCGGGCTTCACGCAAAAACCAGCGAGTAGATTTTGCTTAAACTATTACAGTCTTAAAGGTACTATTCCGACTTAAATACTGCGATATGTTTCATCGAAATTGGTACAGCTTCATCCCTGTTTTAGTAGTCGCCGGTAAGGTACGGGAGATCAAGTAAAAGTGGTTCTAAAGCTTTTTATATAAATCTATGATTGTGTGGGGATTTCTCGTGTAGCGGAAAACCGACATTCGCGTGGGCGGAGCCGCGAGCAAAAGCCACTAATGAATAAAGCAATAAATACTTTTACATAATACAAGGTTTCACAAATGACTTTGCCCGCGTGAATGTCAATTTTCACGCTAAATGGAAAATCCCATAATAATTATAGATTTACAAAAAAAGTCCAAGAACCATATTTATATGAGCTTTCTATAATATAATTGCGACTACTGAAACAGACATTAAGCTGTGTCTTTGGTTCTACTTGACCAATTTTGATGAAATTAAATGAAATGAATTTTTTGTATTTAACTTGAAACAATACATTTAAGTCAGAAACAGTGTTATCAAAATCGACCCGCTTGCTGTTGTGTGTGTGTTGTTTTTGTTTTTGTGTTTAAATAAACAATTAAACAGACGCAAAGGAAACAAAAGATGGTTTCGGTTTCAGAAACCCTCAATTAGTCGATTCGAGTCATTTTTGAAATATATTTTTTAATATAAATACAGATAATGACGTTTTACAATTTTATAATACTATAAATGTCACTTGATTTTTTAAACATATTTTATATAAGAATTAAAATTTATTTAACAAAGGTCAAGTTCGTAGCATCCTTAATTGATGAAAGCGTATGAAAAAATGTATGGATGTGGATGAGGCGAGAGAATTGTGTCAGGATCGTAGTATTTATCAAACTGTGGTCTCTGCCTACCCTTATGGGATACCGGCGTGAATGTATATATGTATTTAAAAAAAATATCATCCCATCATCCCCAGTTCATATTCGTCTCCGCTACAGGGGTACGGACCTCCCCTGATCAGGAGGGGGATTAAGCCGTAGTCTACCGCGCTGGCCTGGTGCGGGTTGGTAGACTTCACACCCCCCTACGGGCATGCAGGTTTTCTCACGCAGTTTTCCTTTCCCCGTACATGAATTACCAATAATAGTTCAGAGATACGGAACCGGGCTCGAACCCACGACCCTTCGATCGTAAGCCGTGTTTGATAAGGCGTGTTACCACTATACCACCAATGCCGAATAATAAAAAAAATATATATTGCCTACGAATTATTTCTTTTCTCATCAGTTTTCAAAGTGACTTAATATGTATGTGATGAAACCTAGATGCGTATCTGTCAATTGAACATTAAAACCAAGTGGAATGTGTTTAAGTTATTTATATACATTTTCCTGTCCACTTTAGGAAACGTTGATAACAATGAAATAGTTCAGAGGTGTATATATATCCGCTGCGAGCGATCCCTGACACCGTTCCAATAACTTTAACATCGCTATCTGACCCGCGCTCGCCCCCGCGCCCTCCCGCACCCTCCCGCCCTCACAAATTTTCGGTCGCGGCGGACTGTAGTTTGTTTTCTTTGTGTCATTTCCTTATCGCTCTGCCAAAATACGTTTCATGACTGTTACGTCAGTCGAAACATACTTCAGGTGAAAAATATAAAACGACTGAGTAGTTTTGATTCTATTTTGCATTTATTGCACAGAGTCAATAAGTAATTTATTGCACAGAGTCAATAAGTAATTTATTAATTATGCATACGCATTTGTCTATCCGGTTGTGTGTTATCTCTTCACGGTTCAACTTACTATATTTGAAGCGACTATTTTTAAATTTAATAAAAATAATATTAGAATCTATAAACTATTTTATTATCATTACATCACGTTATTATAGCGAACGAAATGTTGAGGTTTAGCTAGTATATTGTATACTTATTAATTTGGATACTAATTAATAAAAATAAATTTAGTTATAAAGCAATAAGTGATAAATTTTCAGCGAAGTAATTCTATTACTGTTCATATTACATAGTTTCGATATCTAGACCACATCGGATTTATGTAATAATGTTGTTATTATAATGTCCATGACATCATTTTCTTCTATTATTTACACGATTATTTGATGTATATGTTAATTGATTGTTTTTGCTCTTTATAATATGATAAAAATTAATAACACTTGTTATGTCGTTACACAGGAATTTTGCTTCCATAATATAAATGTTCATGATGTAATATTATTCTTCTTATTTTATATAAATAAATAAATAGATTCATTTATATTCTAAATTTTAGAAGTTGTAGTCTCCTGTAATAGAGACTGTACACAGAAGTGATGAGGTAGTTTAAGTGTAGTCAAATATTTGTATATACTTTTATAGAGACTGTAGACTATGCCTTCTGCAATGATCGCCACACTGATCTGCTCTAAGCTAAAAAAGTTAACCATATACCTGGTCGGGAATCAGTCCACATCCACCTTTCCGGTTTGAGGTCACCTATCCAGCATTTGAAGGATCTAACATTCATCCTCCATCGAAATACAAATACTCATAAATATTTAAAAACAATAAGAAAAAACTCAACGGAAAAAGTTATTCTACTATACACCAGCTTTTATGAATCCTAATGTAAATAATAATACTATGTAGGTGAATTCTTGCAGTAGAAATTGGGCATAATAACGCCAGGCATAAAATACAAATTACTATGAACACATTAACCACGGTTGTCAGCACAAGATTCTCGGAAGCACATGCCTCTTACCAGCAAGTGTCAAGACTTAGTAGTCGGTTGTCAGCACGTGCATACGCCCCGTACGGGAGAGCGTCATGCAGCGAAACAACATCTATTTGATGCTTATCTCATCCCTCCCACACACAGGTACTCCCACTGCTACCTCCCTCCACGTAAACATCCAAAATATAAATAGGTGAAATGTTTCCTTTGTGAACAAAAACTCCATTTAGGAGACAAGATCGTTCACCGATTCCTTTTTTTTTCGAGTGATTACATTTGGTAGTGTAGGTCCTTCAATGTATATTTTTTTAAATTATAATTAAACTGATTTTGATGGTATTTTTATTATATTAATCATATTGATGAATATATTTTATGTAGACTATGGAAGAGTCCACTAATTCCCAAAGTGGTCTATATCGAATCCCAAGGGTCGACGATAATTTCACTACAGATAGAAATTTAAATCTTTCACTTAACCCTTAGCTGTCTAAAAAACATTCGAAGTTAATGAATTTCGAAAATTTAATATTAGCTAAGCAGGAGGATCCATCGAAAACGGAAAAACATGGCAAGTGGTCTCTACGAAACAAATAGTTTGGAGACCTCCGATAGAGATAAAGATACGGTCGACTAAGAAATGTATAGCATCATAAAAATTTATCGTGAACATCAAATAGTAAAGAATGCATTGAAAATTGAATAAATTAACAATTTTATGAAACTCATTTTGCAAAATGATTCAAAAATCATAGCGGACTATAAAACTTTTATTGTCTTCACGCGGCGGAGGCTAGCGGAGCGGCAGCGGAGGCGAGCGGAGCGGCAGCGGAGGCGACGGCTGGAGAAGCGGACTCGCTCTATCCAATATATTCTTACTTCACTGCACACGCCAACTTGCAGAATTTTTACGACATACGTCACAGTACTGAACGACATAGTTCCTTACGCACGGAAACTTTTTAACCTAAATTTATCAACAATATATCTACCATGTATTATTCACAATGTATCCCTATATTCACGACGTACCAGTGAGTCCCGGGATCGAATCCCGATAGGGCAAACTTCGTGTGACGAGCACAAATATTTATATCAGAGTCATGGACGTATTAGTATTTATCTTAGTATTAATTATATAAGTATATATAGCGTTATCTAATACCAGGATATAAAATATAGTACATAATATATGTTTTTATCATACCTACTTCTTTGTATCTACTGACTGACACATTCTCCGATATAAAATTAATATAAGAAATCAAATTATATTAAAATTTAAACATCGAACTTACTAATAAACAAATTTAAAAGTGGAACAGCCCCCCTAGCCAAGTTGACATTCGATAATCGTTATCGCTAATAGAAACAAAAAAAATGTATTAGAATGACACTTCTATTCGATAAGTCACGTGTGACTTGGCGATTAGAAATGTCATTCCAATACATTTTATTCGTTTCTATTAGTGATAACGATTGTCGAATGTCAACTTGGCTAGGGGGGCAGTATCTTTAGATTTGTAAAAGAAAAACATTCTGTTCTAGTTTTTACATTGCGTCATTTGGACAATGAAATGATAGAAAAATCTAAATTCATCGAATACAAATAAAACTGTTCAAATAAACGTTCCACCATACAATTAAACCGCACTTTACCGGTCCAATCCTTTGAAATAAAGAGCTTTAAAGGAATGACTTTTTGCTCTTGCTCCTTTATTACCGCACACCGGCGCGGTGCTGCAGAAAATAGTGGGCGCTGCAGTAAAGGCAGGGCGTGTGGCGTTATTGAACATGACCACGGAACACGTGGTCTCACAAAGTCGCGTCTATTTCCGTTGTAAGCGACAATTACTGATTTCTTGTTCTCAGTAGTAAACGTATATATACTATTATAAAATTGTTAACTGTCAAATTTTGTAAATCACAGATATTAAAAAGAACTAGCCAGATCGTCTAATTAAAGGCTTCTGAAACCAAATCCATTGATCTTTGTTTGTTTGTTTGTTCAAGATTCATCAAACCATTAAAGTTTAAAAGGTAGTATTCTGACTTAAATACTGCGGAATATTTCATTAAAATCGATTCAGTAGAATTGAAAACACAATTTGATTAGGTGCCGTTAAGGTACGAGAGCTCAAGTAAAAATGGTTCTATGGCTTTTTATATAAATCTGTAATTGTTTCGGGATTTCCTAGCTAGCGGAAAATTAACGTTCACGCGGGCAGAGCCGCGGGCAAAAGCTAGTAGTATATATTGACGACTGATTGGCTCCATGGCAGTGACCCTACTTTCTGCGTCAATTCTTCCCGGGTTCGGATCCTGTTAGGGACACACTTTCTGTGATGAGCACGAATGTTCGAACCTGAGTCATGGATGTTTATTTATATATGTATTAGCAATTATCTATATAAGTAAGTATATTGTTGTCTAGTACCCAAGACACAGGGAATCGTAATTTGAAGCTAGATTAAACTATGTAAAAAAATGAGTCCACTGTATTATTATATTATACTACTTCTAAAGTTATTTATATAAACGTTTTGATTACGGGTCCAGCTGAAAATCAGCACAACAATATTATGCTGAGCTGGTAGCCCTTTCAAATTTTTTCACATACATATATTCACAAATTTATAAACATAATAGTGTAAGTAGAATCTTTCTTTCTTCCTTCTTTCCTTCCTTCCTTCATTGCTTCCTTTTTTCTTTCTTTCATTCTTTCATTCTTTCTTTCGTTTTATCTCTTCTTATATTATAACTTCTGTACTTCTTATAATTGTATTCAAAAATTAATTTTAATAAATTACACCTTTATTGCACACGTCACGCAACCGCTGCCGATGAATTCCAAGTTAGTATTATTAACCATAACGTTAACCAAAGTGTTAATTACATTACCTGAGCAGATTACGCGGTTTTATTGTTAAGCACTTCGGTAGCGAACTTGGTCATAAATAATTCTTACTGTTTGCCATTAATAATCTCGTAAATCCATTCCTTTGCAGAGGCCGCGTTAAATTATCAAACAGGCCCACCTTACTCTATAATATGAACCTCGGAAAATGGAGGAAACGTTTCCTTTTCATTGTTACAACAAAAGATTTGTCTTTTTCTTCATGTACCTTTCATGTTCTGGTATTTAGTTGGACTTTTTACTGTGACTTCGCGGTCTACTCCAGATGGTGCGATGGTTGAGCGATATTCATTTCTTTGACTTTTTGTTCTCATAATCAGCCCATATCTACCCAGTACTGGAGCTCCAGCTAAAATAGCTAGCAATCTTCAGCTAATAATAATAATAATGTAAGAGGGCTGTCCTATTATTATTTCATTTTTATTATCGTCATCATCATGAGCGATTTTTGAAATAATTTATAAATTATTTCAAAAAATTAAAGTTAAAAAAAATCTGCTGTTTATGAAATGTCACTGATTTTTAATCGGTTGATGTTGGAAATAGGATTAAATTCATTTTGTGTGATACATTTTTGTGAAATACTCTTCTTAGATTTCATAGATTCAATAATATCAATCATTTCAAATTAATATGCACAGTACAATTGCACCACCATATCTATCTATGCATCCTATTCATCCGAAGGTTGTCTGGAAGAAATCACATATACCATAAAACCACCCAGACACACACTTTCTAATTCATGTTTTTAATTTTTACAATATTTTTTTTATTTGTGTGCAATAAAGAGAACTCTATTCTACACGTTATTAATACTTACCCTCGTTAAGATTTAAAAATACTTAATAATAGAGTACAATGCCTGCAAACCTCTATCTTGATTGTTTGATTTAATTATATTTTTTACATCAAATACACTGAAAATTTAAACTTTTGTACGTAGAGGATAAAGTCTATTCTCGTCTGAGTCACCTGCCGTTATTGAAATAGGCTATTATTAGCGCATATAATTACTGTAAACTAAACAACATTAAGCGTACGTTACACGTCGTCGTATGTAAAAACTGAAACACCCACGCTTGAAATTAATTAAATTTTATGAAAACTTTTTACACTTGCTCGGAGCCGGGAAATGTTTGTCGCAATGTGTTGGGCTAAGAATGTTATATGACTTACGGCATGATTAATAATATTAATTATTTTACAAATATCCCGCATATCTGTAAATATACTGTAATGTACTAGACAAAATAAATACTAAAATATTAACATTAAACCTACCGACATTTTATATAT
>WUAW01024291.1:1014-23082 GCA_017165845.1 Thaumetopoea pityocampa
CTTCTTTCCACCTGCTACGATCGTTCAATTTAGCAAAGTGGCTATCCGCAGCCCACATTTCGCCCCCGCGGGCAACGAGGCGTGCCGGGTGGCGAACCATCATGCTGCCATTTTATAAGGTTCAAAAGTGTTAAAGTTCCTCTTTGCGTTCCCACGACACGCACGTCAATTTTACTAATAATCATCGAATCATTCGTAGTGTCTGCGTCGAGATCTGCAATGAAAATCCGCTCCTGAATATCTGTATGTATGTGATTATTGTATATATATATGTTATGATAAAGATTTACAGAATGTTTGCAGAAGGAAAGCGAACACGAAAAATAATATAACAACTGTTTAATAACTGTTTGTTTTCTTTTTTCTGTAACCTATTTTATTAACTCTTAAGCAGATATCTCTCCCTTCTTTCTTCCATTACGACCTTTAGTTAATTCTGAATCCACCCTATGACAAGCGTCAGAATTGGTTTCCATCTCTTCTTTTGTCTACTCCAGATACGGCGCCATTTGACTGGGACTCTTTTCTATTAAAACTAAAAACACAAGTTAATTTCCTATCACATTTTGAGATTGTTTTGTTATTAATCCACGTTTTGAGTGTTAAATGATTAGATACATAAATTCATACATCGAGGTCTCTTAAGGCGTAATAACTTTACATGAAATTTGATAATCCTATCTCAGAGTTGATAATAAAAAATTTGTTACATAAAAAAGTTTTGCGACAATTTTCATTAGAACATGCTCAATTTAACACATGAAACATTTATATTATGGCTGGAAGATGAATACAAAATTTTGCTTAATGTGTATAAACTTGAATTAATTAATCTTCACTGACCCGTCAGCATAACCTATCCGCTAGTCCGCGCAAACAAAAAATCTACTTCGTCATATCACGTCGTAATAACGTTAGTTTACGAGCGCAGTTTAGCACCTCTTTAAGCGAGTTCAAAACCTTTAAACAAATAAATTGTAAATTAAGTCTAACTAGTCATAATGAGTCATGTTTTACTGAGACGAGGACGGCTATTTTAAAATCTTTGTACAATACTTTATAATCAATTTCATACTAATTTGTGTGTCTACTTAACGATCCTGCATACCTTTTTGAGTACATAATATTAGCAAAACTGTTCACATTCATTCGAAACTTTCCGAATTTTGGTCAATATGATTTCGATGAAAACTCAATGCCGTACTTTCAATTTATAATGAAAATGTCATCTCAGTTATATCTAAAACTTGTCGATTTCGTCTTCGATATCGCGTTTCAATATTTGTGAATAGACAGTGCCGGTGTAAAAGGCCATCTCTTCCCGCGGGAATTTGCAGAATTGTATGAGGGATACATGAAAATAATGGACGCGGAATTTCTCATACTTCTGTAAAAACGCATATCATGCCTATGGCTTTCTTTAATGGTTTACTTTTGGCTGTTCCAGAGGTAAAGTAGAATAGGTGCGGTGCTATTGCTGATAATGACATCAGAATGAATACCAAAATAAAAAATACATTAATTAACATAATTATAGTTACATACAATATATTATATAATATAACCACAATGTCAATAATAATTATTAAGAGAAATCTGATACCTCGCAATAAAATACTGGAAATTTTCACCTATAAATTTTACGAGTAGTTGTGATTCGATGGGTAGTGCATTCCACAGATAGTCGGATTGAACGAGGAATTATGAGCGAAACAATTAGAGGGGCATCGTAAAAAGTTCTCAGAAGAGTGATGGTCTCATCCATATTATCATGGTATTGGAAAAGAGAGGATATGTTGTTACGAGTTTAGAGGAGGAGTCATCAGGAAAGTATAGAGTGAACTGAGTGCGCCAAGTCTATGGTGATAATCAGACATTTGGTCATACTTGCTGAGATAAAAAAATAATCGAATATATTCTGGAGTAATAAGATTTTTTCAACAAACATAATCGTTGTTGAGAAATTCTACATTCAGGTAATAAGGTAAATACTACAATTCTTAGAAACTAAAGGGGTAATACGCATAACCGTTGTTGATCTTTGGAAAATTAAACCTGTAAATAAAACTTTACGATTTAATTAAAATTTACAGTAACTCTCAAAAGATCACATTGTGTAAATATTAAATCCATCCCTTTTCTAAGCTAACTACAACAGAGGAATTTAACTGAGTGACGACAGTTTAAGTAAATAGTAATTTTCTCTAAAATTAGTTCAAACGACAAAATTCTGCTTATAACATACATTTATATCATTATATCGGTACCGACTAGATAGAGGTTACATCTTAATGGTTCTTTCAATATTCAATAAACACGAGCTTGTGCTGTCTTTGCCCTTAATAGATTGTTCTTGGTCTAAATGCGTCCTCGTACACTGCAACCAGGCGTGAAATTTGCAGCAATTAGGTCAATTGAGTAACACAAACTGTCTATTATTAGGTGCATTTATCAATCTTTATATGTTATTGGGTGTGGAGTATTTGCTTGGCCGCCATTTGAGGCTGTCTTTCCATGTGAAGGCATATTTTATTTATACTCAAAAGTGTAATAAAATAGGATTTTGTAAATGAGATCCGTCTCTCTCTTCATTGTAAGGTTCTATGTAAAAAACAAGAGTAAAATTTTTGCAAAAAGTACTGTTTATCTATGAGTCTACAGTGATTTTCTTTGAAGAATTAAATCTTTTTCAATACTTTATTGAAAAAGTGTTATAAATTATTTTAGACACTGATTAGGAAAGATAAATGGCTCATGAAATAAACGCTAATTTCTTTTCAGAATTCAGTTGAAAAGCTCATTTTATGTCGGGCTTTAACCTAAAGTTCTGCTTTGACTCCCAACTAGCTTCCTCCACAAAGTTTAAAGGCCTTAAGTGAAGATCTCTCAACAACGGCACGGTGTCGCCCGTGGCTCAATTTCCTATTTTCTAGACGTTTCTGTGACTTTAGAAATTTAACTCTTCTTCATTTTTAAGTTTTGATATCAATTTATTTGCCTCAAATACAGCTTCGTTTTCATTGCTTTTCAATGTCAGAAGTACCTCCTGGAAAAAAAATTATACTTTACGAAATCCTTTGTGAGTCAATCCATCATTTGATGGTGATTATGTTTGTTTGCTGTGTGGCACTGGCATAATAATAGCGTCCCTCCATATCTTCCCGTGGATGCTGTGAGAATCAGCCAAGGGATGTACTAGGATGATGGGTAGCACCGTTATTCTGTTATACAATTAAATCTGTTGCGATATCTAAGACGACCGCCAAGCAAGAGGATTATGGTAAATACCTCATTTAAAGGAGGAGGCCCATGTCTAGCAGTGGACTTCCATGGCCTATTGATGATTACGTTTTTTCGAAAAAAAAAAAATATATTCGCCACAACAACCTTTCTTAACTACAGAATCTCAGATAAGATGAGCAATCAAAGCGTCCATCGAAAATTTCGCGTGTTAACTTATTAGTGAAGTTGCCTGTGTTCAGCGTACTCACAATTTTCCTCGACCTCTTTTCAAGCTTGCCGTTTTAATTAAGCCGGTAAGCCGCTCGATCTATCTACGTATTAGGTCGCGTTCGGTGGTGTAAGTTATTTAACAGAGATATTTTTGGCGAAACATAATGACATAACACAGATATTTATGCAATAGCTTCGATTTCATTAACTTTTCTTAAATGATTCGCTTTTGGTATATCTACTGTCCTGCCAAATGACAACAATCTGCGGTTGGGACGTGAGAATTAAGATACAGTCAAACGCACTTTCGCTTTTATTATATTAAGTATAGAAATGTGTGTTAAGATCACTCCAACTAAAGCTTAATTGTATATCAAAAGAGGTTGAATTAAAATAATTCAGGATACTTCTAGGAATTTCACTGCATACTTTCGGAGTCTCCTGGTGGAAATTTCTAGATGTTAACAATATAATTACTAACACGTATATTAATTTGTAGATCCTTTAAAATCTAAAAATATGAAATACTAGCTGTGCCCGCGACTCCGTCCGCGTGGGCATTCGGCAAGAGTGAAATTATACATAAATAATTTTCTCCGATCTTAATAAGAATGAATGATTAATAACATATAGATGAAACAAACACTAAATGTTACAGGAAGCTTGCCACAATGCAACAGTGAAAACCGCATTCAAATCGGTTCAGCCGTTTCTGAGATTAGCGTGCACAAACGCACAAACAAACAGACAAAATTTCTAAAAACCATTTTTTTTGACTCCGGTAACATAACTACAACTTGATGGATGGTTTTTTGAAAAAATATTCATTGTACAGACACGGCTCGTTTACGATTTTATTATATGTATAGATTAAAGATACCACACTAGTCTTTTGATAATTTAATTTTTAAATAGATATACGTTCGCACCACGTATTTTGTTTTATTTTTATATATCATCCAATCATACATTGTCGGGTCAACTGATTTAATCAGAGGTCCCCAAACTTTGTCTCGTAGACCACTGCATTTTTTCTCTTTTGTTTGGACACCCTCCCTGCTTAGCTAATACTGATTTTTTGTAGATTTATCAAATCTTAATGTGTTATTCATATCGTCAAGTTCTAATGTGTTCTAATTAAACAGCTGCAATGGACCACTTGCAGGTCATCGTCGATCGATATATACCGCTTTGGGTACCGGGTGTGATATAAGATACTCTTCCCAATTTATAGAGACTAGAACAGTCCAACACTTTCTCCTTGACTTTTTGTAAGATAGCCTTCACAGTTCGTCTGTCATATTCTATATTCTGTGCCACTCATTAACGAACTCGGGTGTTGACTATTGTAATATTCAATAGTTATTCAAATTCATATAACGAGCTTGCAACAACTTTCAATGTATGTCACAAATAATTCGTCATTACATCTGACACAAGGTGTAAAGTAGAGGTAACCAAAATCTAACAAGCCAATTACAGCCATTATCGGTGGCTGTCGGGAGAAATATAATCTACTATTTGTGAAGTGAACTTTAATGTACGACAAGATTGCAAACTTAATTGTATTTTAGAAGAATGAAGAAATATTGAATCTCTTTATAAAAACAGATATTAGTGCAAGATTTTTATCTAGTGAATGATCATTATCATTGTCAGTCCCTTGGAAGCCTGGATATATGGATCTTCTGCATAAAAGAGAGTGATTTGTTGTAATCTCTACCTTTAAATTTATTAGAGAATAGTGGGAGTAATTAGGTTTCTTGAGGGAATTAGGTTTAACCCTTTCAAGACGATTTTTTATTTGGAGAAGATAAAATCTTTTTTAGACTACTTTATGATGACATTGACCTATCATCAAAGGTATCTTTTATATTAGAAAATGACAAAAAATACTTTATTTTTTCTTAGGACACTATAGGACTCCTTGATATTGATGTTAATTAAATTAAACCTGATTAAAAGCATTTAATCTGGAAAACGTTTACTGGTACATACGGTGTACCAAGAGTCTCGAAAGGGTTAAATAGTTAGCTCTCAAAATAATATCAGATATCGCTGGGATACAAGAGGTGCTTTAATAAAAAATATTACAGTTACAGTCATTATCATTATCGTTTCCAGTCCAAATTCGTTCCCACTGCAGGAGGTACCACAGAATAACGACAACGAACCTCCTGTTATCGGGAAGGGATACTTTCTATGTTGTCTGTAATTATAATAGTTTCTCGCAAATGTTTTGCCATTATCCAAAAATAAAATTGTCTAGAAGATCTTCCTTTTTTACATTTCCGCGTAATTAGTATTCATAATAAGGCACTTGTCACGGTGCGTAGCCACGTTGCCGGCAGAACGGAGCGTAAGTGGGTCATAGACTGACGGGAGCACGGGTCCGATCGATTGTACCAGCTACGCAATATAGAATCGGGTAGGTTGTTGCACTTGTACTCGCATTACGATTTTATGTATCGCTACATTGCCATATTGCAAAGGCATTGATTTCCGGATTCTATTTCCTATTACCGATAAAAATCTTGTCTCCTCAATAGAATTATTTATATTCTAATTAACAAAAATGCCCCTTTATAAATGCAATTCGTAAACATTTGTAACAAATATTTTATAACGCCTTGCTAAGAGTTATTTATTTAGTTTAATTTTTTACAGTAAAAATTTGTATAGTGTCAAAGAATACTCAGCTTGTTTTACTTATGAGTTATCTAGGATTGTATTCAATTCGAACAGTCGTCACGTTTCTAAAAATGTTCAAATTTCTTGAAATCTTATCAAGTTTTTCGCAGTTGAGAGGTATTGCGTCTTCGATATCGAAGCAAACAGCAACGTTATCGTCTGACAATTTGATAACCTACTTCTCGAACCTAAATATTGATAGTGGTGTCGGTCAAATATTTGCTGTGTGCCGATTTATCGATTAAGTGGCCACGTAGGTCGGAAATCGATCTTGTTCAAAGCACCAGTGTTTATTATAATATGCCTACTGTTTCCCATTTAATCTCTGTCGGAAAATATATTTGGCCATTTATGGAAATAAAACCTGGGTTGCCAATAGCTGTACTTCATCGTCACCAGCACGTGGAAGTTCACTGCTGCAAATGTTCTTTGTCTGCATAAGGGAAGGATATGCCATAACGCTCGGTAGGCAGCTTTGTGAAACCGTAGATGTTGGAAAATCACAGGGTACGTATGTGTAATTTTAAGTGCCTTAATCGATACCAGTATTATTAGATACGTCTAAAGGAGTTCACGAATTCCAAACTCCTTTAGACTTAAGTTTCTATTTGGCGTTACCGATTCCCAACCAATATTGAGAGTACTTGGTGAAAAATAGAATAATTAATTAAATTACCATTAAAAATATCAAAATTATACATGAGTATAACACAAATTACCCTAAACTTCTCTCTCTCTCTGAATCTAGCATTATTCTGACTTTTGCGTCTGGGTCTGCTGTTTTTGCTGGGCACGCGGAGGTCATCCCCGTAACACCGTACAATACGAAACTTATATTTTCGGATTATGGACGTGGACTCCATACTCTACGCTACCACAAATCGACAGATTTCTCTGATCCCTCGTTTCGATAAATATCAATGATACGGTAGCCAGTCATAGTTCCCATGTCAATTAGTAGGTAAAAAAAAAACAAAGTAATCAATATGTGTAATTAATATTTCGTGTTAATTGAATCTTTGATCTTTATTATATACTAATCCCAATTTGGCTGAAATTTTTAACACGAGTAGTTAGGTATGAGATTGTTAAAATATAAATCCTTAGTAATAAATATAAATTGGTAACATCCTGAAATCAGCGCTGCGTTGTTTGTCTTGTTGTAGATCAGTGATTCTTAACCTTTTTTTTGTCGCGGCATACTTTAAAACGATTTCAAAATTTGGTGGCACACAAAAAAAAGATAATTTTAAAAGTTGAATGTAAAATAAAATAATAATTGATGTTTTTTGATAATTTCATTTACATTTGGTCGTAAAAATGACAATGCTACTAAAGCATATTATTATTATTATTTTTACTATTATAATTATTATGAGTATAATTTTTACTATATATATTTGTAAAATTTGACGGCACACTAAGAATTTGGCGGCACACAAAAGTGCCGCGGCACAATGGTTGAGAATCACTGTTGTAGATAAAGGTGAGAGTGGGTTCAATTTCGGATATGCATTGGAACAATGTGAATTTCATGACATAGTTACCATTGGGTTATTTCAAACTAATGTATAATCTACATTCTAGACATCTATGTACTCAACAGAGAAGAAAAACTTCGTGGGGATATGTGCCTGCCTGCGTGGGTGCATGAAGTCTACCAACTCCTACTAGGTCAGAGTGATTAGGAAAGTCCATACCCCTATAGTGCCAACGAGTGTGAACTGGGGATGATGATGACACAGTCACATTCATTGTCTTTTATTCTTATGTATGTCTTTTATGGTACGCAGCGTGTCCACTCTTTGTGCTATATATACTCGTGTAACTAAAAAAATGTGTTCTACCTTCTCTCGGTTTGCGTTTGTCCTTTGTTGTGAAATAGCACCTCTGTCCAAGAAGTCGCTTAAAAATAGTTCAGAATTTGTATGCCAATCGGGATAAACATCATGAAAATTAAACCTGATAATTGCAGTTCAATGTGACGTAACACAGTGTTTACTCGCCTGCAGCGGCACCAAACGCCCGGGGCGGTTGGACCGCCGCCAAGCGGGCTCACAGCGCGCGCGAACTCTACATACAAAAGAATTATTATTTGAAATTCAACAATAGAAAGCAGCCTTTTGTTGCAATAATGAGAGATGTGGGCGATCTGGGAATTCATACTTCAAGACTAGCGCGGCCGTGATAATGAACTCTCAGATTTTATACAAAAAAGTCGAGAGTAAGCCGGACGAAAACGTACACTCGTAAATTCTCGATCTTGTTTTGAATGAGATCAGAACAACCTACACGCAATTTTAATTCTTATAATAATTATTTTTGAGTAAAAATTATTGAATACTGGTTTCATTATTATTTGTCCAAGAGCGTTGATACTCAAAGTGGTTTCTTCTTACTTCTTCCGAGACAGTAGTATTCTATATTCTATAGTGCTTTTTCCAAATTCCATATTTCTTGCTCAATACACATTTCCTACCGCACCCTCTTCCCTTTTCTCTTCTCGTGGTAACGTAATGATGAACTTTAAACACGTTATGATACGTCTCGTTTCCCCCGAGGGCGTAAAGTGGGTTACACCACTATGCTACATCAAATGATCGTAATAAGTGGAAAGAAGTGGTCTCTGCCTATCCCGACTCTTCGGTTGTACAGTGGTCACTATCCTCGCCTGTCACGCCTATGCCACGCAGGAGACCGGGGTTCGATTCCCTGCCGGACAGCCAGGGAAAAAGGCGTGATTGTATGTATACTCTGTTGCACACCAATATAATATCTTATAATCTATATAAATAGAAATCAATTGCCACAAATGTTTGTCTGCGCATCACTTTAAAGCGGCTGACTATTTGGCTAATTCTTTTGTTTTTTATTTGTAATTATCAAGACAGGGTTTGTATGAAAGTTATATTTGAAAAAACGTACGGAAAAGTGAAAATTTGATTTAAAACATCTCTTTAGAAAAGTGTGTTTGTCTATAGAAAAAAGTGAAGACAGTAAGTAGGTTCTCGGTCGGGAGATCTTAAAACATATTGACAGATTGATTTTCATTTCTTCACCAGACAGAAGACCTGCAATTGTTATCGTTGTTGTCACGAACACAAAACGAATTGCCATTAATTTCAGCCTTGGTTATATTTCATTGTTTTTTGGAAAATATACTTATCTATCTATCTATCATTATTATCATATCAGCCCACTGCTGGACATAGACCTCCTCCAATGATCGCCACATCGAGCGGCTATGGGCCGCCTGCATGCACCGATTGCTTCCGACCTTCACCAGGTTATCGGTCCATCTATTCGGGGGGTCTGTCTACCCGTATTACGCTTTCCGGTTCGCCACTCTACTATTATAAAATTGTTTAATGTCAAATTTTGTATATCAAAGATATTAAAAAAAAACTGCTCAGATCCACTAATTAAGGGCTTCTGAAACCAAATCCATCGATGCTTGTTTGTTTGTTAGTTCGAGATTCACGCAAAAACCAACAGGTAGATTTTCGTCAAACAGTTACAGTCTTAAAGGTATTATCCGACTTAAGTACTGCGGAACGTTTCATTAAAATTAGTCCAGTAGAATTGAAATATAGCTTAATCCCTGTTTTAGTAGCCGCCGTCAAGGTACGAGAGCTCAAGTAAAAATGGTTCTAAGACTATATAAATCTAGGATTGTTTCGGGTTTTGCCATGTAGTGTAAAATCGACATTAACGCGGGCGGAGCCGCGGGCAAAAGCTAGTTTGCAAGTAAAAATAAAGTGTACATTGAGCACTTTTATCGCAAATTACGTTCTCTTTCATACAAACTTTGGATGGACAACATTCTGATTGGTTGGTTGGTTGGGAATGACGTCTGCTGTCTGGATCAGTGCTTTCTGTGCCAACTGATCCTGGGTTCAAATTCGGGTAGAGACAAAATTTGTGCGATAAATACGAATATTTGTACCCGAGTCATGGATGTTTATGTATTCATTTATTACATACATTTATCCATATAAGTATATTGTTGTCCCGTAAGCAAGACAGGAAATCCTAATTTGGGACTAAATCAGTGTGTGTGAAAAAGTATCTATAATGTTATTATGATTATATTATTCTAGGATTGAGTTACGGTGGAAGATAATAACATGATCATAATCACAAATAATAATGCTTGCTTGAAGAAATCAAGTTTTAGTCGATATATCCAAATGAACCAGTGGCACGCGTTATCCTGCTATTAATTGCTTCTCGAATCACGGGCAGAAGAAGTGATAGCCTACTGGTATGACCATGCATGCAGTCTTACGTTTCGAATTCGAATCTAAAGCACGCATCTCTGACTTTTCGAAATAATGTAGGTATTAATAATTGAATAATTAATTATCACTCGCTTAAACAACGAAGGAAATCATCGCGAGAAAACCCACACGCCTGAGAGATTTTCTCGACGGTGTGTCAAGTTTCCCATGCCATCCAGTGGAACAATAGATGAGTTGATGATGATGACGGTGATTGTGATGATGATGAATCACACGAGGTGCTAACTTACGGAGCTTACTTACAGTTATTAAATAAGGTTCGGTTTCATCTAAAAACTACTATACTAGTGTGTAGTCTTTAAAAGTATATTTTTAGGAGAAAATATGAATCATAAAAAATTAGTTTCTTTTGCATGTAAATAAGTTTCTATTGTTTAGAGAGTTAGTGTTGATGAATTGTGTATGTGAAACGAAATTTATTTAAAAAGATTCAAGTTTTACTCACAAAAGATATGTGTTTTAATTTCAGTACTAGTCTGAAGGCAATTACTGATGGAGATGGATGTAGAGCAATATAATGAACAGTTTGAGCATTCAGTGTTTACCGGCGACTCTCTAAGCTGTCGGTCGAAAATGTGGGTAGTCTGATTACACACGCTGCCCTTTTAGACGCCACTGGATAATTTTTTCTTGTAATTGCACATCGCCACTTCCTGTTGCTAATTAAGTAAAAGCTATGTCGCTGACTTTATTTCTACGGTTATCCCCGTTTTGAATTTTGTCACGAGAACATATCTTATTCCATGGCCAGTTGAGTGAATCTTTATTTAACCATGTGTATTTCGACGTAATATACAAAGATCCCATTATGTAAATAGGACATGTGGATCGCGGATCTTTGTATGTTATTGTTTACCACATAGTTTTTATAAATTTTTCTGTGTACAGTTTCCTAACGATTAATTAGTCACTACGTTACACAAACTCCGAGATTCATTGCGAGTTGTTTATTCATAAAGTGTAAGAGATATTGCGTACGCGCAACGCTAACAAAAACGTTAGCGGATTTTTTATCTCTTTTATAATTTTAGAACGGCCTCCCACGGGCTTCTGAAAGTGGGTTAATGCCAAACCTACGCGACCTGCTCTCAGCACTTGACTGACAACTTGTCTTCGTTATTGACGTGTTATAGTTTAAGTCTTAACCGCATTTAAATTCGGGTAACACTATCCCGAATTAACCCAGACTCAGTTGTTGTAGGTAATTTGCATATGAAGGTGGATTAAGAAGACTGACAGCCGTCTCATCAGACGCATTAATTATTTAAACACAATGTAAAGACGCGGACTTAATACCTGAGGCATTCCCTGCTGTGGTGCAAAGAATGTGTAGAGAATAACAGATATAAACATACCAAATAACTATCATGACAATAAATGTACCTATTATATAACCATAATCAACATTATTATATTACGTTGCTATTAATTTTAGTCACCGTGATTCAGCTTTCTATGATATTGTCGATATTCATGAGTTGCGCCATCTGTCGAGCACGTGTGGTAGGTACTATGTACCGAAGTAGGTCTCCAAAATTTAAATAAGGTAACCAACAGATGATACAATAAATTGAATACATCAAAATGAGTAAGTACATAGTACGTACTATTATAAAATTTTCAAAAATCAAAAATGTTTAAAAACAAACTACTCAGATCGACTAATTAAGAACTTCTGAAACCGAATCCGTCGATGTTTGTTTATTTGTTAGGGCTTCACGCAAAAACCAGCGGGTAGATTTCGTTTAAATTCTACCCGCTGGTTTATATAATCTATTATCGTCTTAAAGGTACTATTCCGACTTAAATAATGCGGCAGGTTTCATTAAAATCGGTCCAGTAGAATTGAAGATACAACTTGATCCCTGTTTTAATAGCCGCCGCTAAGGTCGAGAGGTAAAAGTGGTTAAAGGTTTTTTTATATAAATCTATGATTATGTCGGCATTTCCCATATTGTGGAAAACCGACATTCACGCGGGTGGAGCCGCGGGCAAAAGCTAGTTGTAATTAAAATTGCTACTTGAAATGCCACAAAATGAAAGACTGTAACACTGCCAAATTAAATTTATATCATACATAATGCAGAAACTTAATTATTTAAGAAAGTAATAATAAAGTTTCATTCATTATTATTCGTACTTGAGATTATTAATATATTCGTTTCGTTTCTACCTTCAGGGTGCAATGTACATGATGATCTACTATATGATTTCGTCCACATTCATCCTCGGTCCATATTCAATCCCACCACAGGGCAAGACCTCCCCTGACCAGGAGGGGGATTAGGGCCACTAGGGCCCGCATTAGGCCAACGTGGTCAGGAATATCACGCTGGCCTAATGCGGGTTGGTAGACTTCAAATACGTGGGAGTTAGCATAGTAAAAGCACTGGGAGTCTTACTGTCCCGAAACTTGACATCCCAAGAACCGTGCTAGCATAATAACAATAGTGTAATATAGACGGGTCAAGGTACATTGGTGCTCTAATGGTGCCAGACTCGGTTTACGATCGAAAGGTCGCAGGTTCGATCTCAGACTTGTACCACTGAGTTATTTCTAATTCATGTACGGTCTACATTGTTGTCACCAATGTACTTAACGGACAAAGAAAACTTGAGGAAACCTGCATGCTCACATGGGCGCGTGGACTCTACCAACCTGCATTAGATCAGCGTGGTAAACTACGATTAATCCCTTCCTTTTAAGGCGAGATTCGCGCTCCTGTATTGAGGAGGAATACGTATGAACTGGGGGTTGAAATATTAATAAAATTATAATTTTCTACATAATGATATTAAAACAATGAAACAGAGTCAGTAAAAAAAATCAGCAATAATTTACATATTTGTATTTTAGCAATTTTTTACGAGAACTCGTACTCGTCTGGTAATGGATGGTTTTCTCTAAGAGCCATTTGGGTAATTTACAATTAAAGCATGTTTCCTGGAAGTTTTATACAATAGTGTGTCGTTTGTTAAGTGACTATATATCAAAACTGTTTGTGCACACCCACGCTAAATTGCGCTTTCCATGCTAGAGTTGTATGGTATCTCCGGAGATTTCTCCATCATTAATATTACAATGGTTATTAACCTTTCGACACATTACGTGGTTATATGTTTTTAATGTGGTCATTTATTTTTATTTATTCGCTGGTACAATGGTAGCGTCACTCCGTCTTTTCCGTGGAAGCCGTTAGAACCAGCTCAGGGATGTACCAGGATAAGGGACAGCAGCGTTAGCCTTTTCATCATCATCATCATCATCATTTCAGCCCGTCGCTGTCCACTGCTGAACATAGGCCTCTCCAATCGAATTTCAGCGCGACCGGTCCATACTCACCTGCATCCAGCGAGACCCAGCGATCCTCAGTTCGTCGGTCCATCTCGTAGGTGGCCATCCCACACTGCGCTTGCTAGTACGTGGTCTCCATTCAAGGACTTTTATCCTTTTATTTGACCACAATCTACTGCGATCTCCAATACGCCTGCCAAGCGTAGAAATTATGTAGTCCCTACTTTTTAAGGAGGAGGCTCCTGTCCAACAGTGTATTTCTATGGGCTGTTGATGATGATAACTGGCACCGCTGCAAGCGCCGTGATCGCGGATGGATGATTCAGTATAATATTCGAATATTCAAATTCGATTCATCAGTAATATTTGTAAATATCCTGAAAATTATAACAGTTTTAGTAAATTAAAAAGTTTCGTACCTACATACACTCACGTCGATATCCCATGGGGGCACGTAGAGACTACAGCTTGCCACCTGCTACAATTTTTTCACACCCCAAACCAGGGCTAGTACTGGTAGATAATTTAATATCTCTATCGAACTTGTTTGTGAAGTTCTTTAATTTAAAATATGTTCTCTGTTTTCTTTAAACATAAAGTCACCTATACTAAGAAATGTTCGCTGTGCTTATTATTAAAATAGTACATTATTCAATGAGACGCGATATTATTCCGTCTTCTCGTATACCATTTTTAGTTTAACCTTCATAACATAATTTCCTCGTCTATATTTAGTAACTAAAATAACCTCCCAATAATTGAAAAGCACCACTACAATAGCGATGGTGCTTTATCATACCTATTCATTCAGTCACGATCAACTCAAGGCCCTAACTAAATAAGTGACCAGAAACGTAATTATCTATTCTTAACAGATTCTAGGAGCAAAAACAAGAAGGCAATCGATAACTTAATTGATCAGTACAAGTTTGCAAAGCTTGCTTAAATAATTGCTCATGCCTTGAAGTATTTTAAGAGAATCGAAAGAAATGATCCTTTGCGGTTATTTTAAAATAGAATATAACACATTTTTTAAAAACATATCTTTATACATACATAAATACAATCACGCCTTTTTCCGTGGCTCGCCGGCGGGGAATCGAACCCCGGTCTCCTGCGCGACAGACGGGGATACTGACCACTATACTACCGAAGAATTGGGGCAGGTAGAGACCACTTCTTTCCACTTGCTATGAGCAAATGGCTATCCGTAGCCCATTTTTCGCCTCCGCGGAAAACGAGACCTGTCGGGTGGCGAACCACGACCCTACCATTTTTATAAGGTTCAAAAGCGTTAAAGTTCTTCATTGCGTTCCCACGAAAAGGAAGGAGAGGGTGAGGTAGGAAAGGTGTCTTGAGCAAGGCATATGGATTTTGGGAAAAGAACTATAGGATATAGGATACCTCGGAAGGAATAGGAAGAGACAGTAGTAGCTCGGGGGGCCGGGGTCGCTTACCCGTATACTTTAACTCTGTTTGCCGGACAAGCTAAGACTCTTTATCCTCTGTGGGGACTGTCTTCTATCAGTTTTTATGTCAGACTACATATCTTAATAAAAACATTCGCACTGGACTCCTTCATTAACTTGATGGGCTTCGAGGTCTCTCAAGAAACTTATCGGTCACCCCTTTTCTATGTTGTTTCACCTTGAATTGTTTTCTTGAAGCTTCTTGCCTTTGTGTCTGATTTAGAATAACAATTTTATGACAGTTTCGAACTATTATGTGAATAGGATCTTCTGATTGTAACGAAGACCTTAATAGTTTGCACATTCAATGATGTCTGTGTTTTCAACGTATATAATATCTACGATACAAATCTCAACAGTCGCTATCAACTAATTGAATCATGATCAACTATCTACTTCAGAGTCCAATGTTCACGTATTGCTCCAAGAGTTCTCTAACTATACAGTGTCCCGATCACAATAGTCTCATTCACATCTCAATTGAACGCACTTGCTGTCGATTCGAATCATAGAACATTCATGAAACAATTTTAATTCAGTTTATATTCGATCCAAATATTCATCTTTAAAGTATGCAGACGAAGATCCAATTCATTTTGATAACTACAAAATAAAGTTGTCAAACTATGAATTTATCTCGTGACGAAACGCTCAAATGCTACGCCGGGAACAGGTCACGACTTTGGTAAAAGAGTCGTTCTTATATAAAATCGATTACAAAAGCTGATCGATTGTGTTGTCCCGTCTATCACATTGCAGACAATGTAATTGACTTAAAATAAAAGTTGAATGTTACAGTCTATATTTTTGAACAAATCATTGTAGATAATTTTTATATTTAAAAATTAATGTAATATTAGCGTTCAGTAACATTTATGTCTAGTAATTAAAAACTAATATCTACTGTTCACTAAGCTAATATCTACTGTCCATTAAGCTAATATCTACTGTTCACTAAGCTAATATCTACTGTTCACTAACCAATATCTACTGTTCACTAACCTAATATCTTCTGTTCACTAACCTAATATCTACTGTTCACTAACCTAATATCTACTGTTCACTAACCTAATATCTACTGTTCACTAACCTAATATCTACTGTTCACTAACCTAATATCTACTGTTCACTGACCTAATATCTACTGTTCACTAACCAATATCTACTGTTCACTAACCTAATATCTTCTGTTAACCTAATATTATCATCATTATTTTCAACCAGTAGAGTCCACTACTGGCCATGGGCCTTCTTTTTTGAAGGACGGAATTGCCGTAATCTCCACAATTGGCAGGCGTATTAGAGATCTCAGTAATTTTTTTTTAATATTTNCACACATATTGATCTAGTCCCAAACTAGGATTCCCTGTATCTTGGGTACTAGACAACGATATACATACTTAAATAAATAAATACTATAATTAATATATAAATACTATACATAAATAGATAAATGCATCCATGACTCGGATACAAACTTTTGTGCTCACCACACAAAGTTTGTCTACGGGACTCATTGGCACAGAAAGCAGGGTCACTGCCTACTGTGCCAATCAGTCGTCAAATTGTTAGTTGAATAGCACGATAACTCTGTTGGCCATTATCCTGGTACATTTGTTAGCTGATTCTCACAGCATCCACGCGAAGAAATGGAGTGACGATATTATCATGCCAGCACCACACAGTGAAGCACATCGATGACGAGGTAAAAATTTGAATTGTTGCAGCAAAGACAGCAATCATAACTGATATCGTTACAAGAAAACTGACAAACAAGATGATATCTACATGAATTTACAAGATTTCAAATGGTGTTCACACCAAGAAAAATGGTACTTTTGCTATACTATTCTTGCCAAAAATCAAAAAGATCAAAAACATTTATGGGACCGACTGAGAATAGAGTACTAGGTATATCAAATATTGCTAAAAATACTTTCCTCATTCGTCTTAACTGTCGTTATTATATCATCTCAGATTTCCAGCCGGTATACGTAGTACACGTAGATGAATTATTTGTATCCGTAGAATGTTAGACCTTAAAGCTAAACATTAATTTGTAAACTAACTTTATTTATTTATTAGCTGTGCCCGTAACTCTGTCCGCGTGGGGATTCGGTAAGAGCGAAATTATATAATACATAAATGGTTTTCTCCGACCTTAATAAGAATGAAACAAGCACTAAATGTTACAGGAAGCTTGCCATAATGCAACAGTGAAAACTGCATTCAAATCGGTTTAGCCGTTTCTGAGATTAGCGTGCACAAACTCACAGACAAACATACAAAATTTCTAAAAACTATATTTTTGGCTTCGTCAACATAAGTACTACCAATATGGATTGTTTTATTTGAAAAAATATTCAATGTACAGATTTTATTATATGTATAGATGTGCTCCTTGTGTTCATATAAACTTGCGCTCATCGTTTTAAGAAAAACAGTCAACAAAAGTTATAGCTAAATCGACCAAAGTGCGTTTCTAGAATATCTCTTATTATTTCAATTAACTTAATTTAATAAAATTAAGTTATCCGTAAACAATAGTTTACGGATCGATTAGAATAAAACAAACACTAAATATTACAGGAAGCTTGCCACAATGCAACAGTAATAACTGCATTCAAATTGGTTCAGCCGTTACTGAGATTAGCATGCACAGACAAACAGACAAAATATCTAAAACCTGTATTTTTGGCTCCGGCAACATAAGTACCACTATGGATTGTTTTTTTTTAAAGATATTCAATGTACAGACACGGCTCGTTTACGATTTTATTATATGTATAGATTACCTTAATACACAAAATAGAGAATGACAGCACAAATTATAAATTATTATAAATAGCTTTAAATCTAGTCACAATCCTAGGTATGTATATCTAACTAGAATACAAATGATAATCATTCAATATGTGCGCCCAAAATAAACGAATATTAACTGCTTAATAATTTGTAACTGAATTGTAACACGCCTTAGTTTAAAATTTTTTGACCAGATTTATTTTTGTTTAAAATACCTACTAAATGATGAGCCCATTAAAAAATCTTTAAACCGGGTACTAATATTAGACTGCGTTTGTAACAAGTGGAGTAAGGTCAGCGGTCGCAATTGTCCCTGAAGGGTGTTCAAAAATATTGTTGTGAATAATAACAATATTCTAGACACTCACACACATTGATCTATTCCCAAACTAGGAAAATCCTGTATCTTGGGTACTAGACAACGATATAGATACTTATATAGAGAAATACAATACATAAATAGATATATACGTTCAANGCGTTTGTAACAAGTGGAGTAAGGTCAGCGGTCGCAATTGTCCCTGAAGGGTGTTCAAAAATATTGTTGTGTATAATAACAATATTCTAGACACTCACACACATTGATCTATTCCCAAACTAGGAAAATCCTGTATCTTGGGTACTAGACAACGATATAGATACTTATATAGAGAAATACAATACATAAATAGATATATACGTTCATGACTGATACAAACAGTCGTGCTCATCACAAAGTTTGCTCCTACCGGGATTCGAACCCTAGACTCATTGACACAGATAGTAGGGTCAATGTGCTAATCAGTCGTCGAATGCAAACCGCTTGGTGATTACAACCGTTTTTTATTTTTGACCTTGGCAATATTTGAGTGGCATTTTTTTGTTCAGTAAAACTTTCGTAAATGTGAGCCCGTTCGAGCAATGTTATATAACTCATCAGTAGTTTAGTTAACCGTGATAGTTTGCGTAAGCTTTATCAGTGCTCAGTAGTCTGATGGCTGAAGGTATTTTTTCCCCATTATATGCATGTTACTAGGCACGTCCTTTCTGAACTCTCCTGTTTGTATAGATATGATGGTTGGTCATTAAGACGTTAGTCCGAGCACAGTAACTAACACAGTTACTATTCGTTTGTTCCTGTGTCGAACCGACTTACAGTACCGTGTGGGTTACAGTGGTGAATACACACATGTATATATGAACAATTTCTTAGCTTTTGCATTTTTGGAAAAATTAAAACGGCAGAAATATTCATTTTTAATTGGAGATTCGTTCGATTCGAGATTCATTATTAAATCGGAGAATCAAGATTTCTTCTCATTATTGTGGTTCGTTCATGACGAAATTTTATGAAATATTTACTTTATTAAATATCCTGAGGACATAAAAATATAAAAACACAATCTGTGTTAGTTATTTACTATATTAAATATATTTATAGATATATAAATAATAAATTAATATAAAATTAATGCCTCTCAGCACGCAGTGGGATCATCGCGCGTCATTTCGCACGCCCACCTTTATATATACTCGTATATAAGTTCTTTTATTTTTTAATTTTATAATTTATTACTTATATATCTATAAATATAATATATTTAAAATAGTAAATCACTCTATTAAATATAATTCGAATCTGTCAGTGTGAATGTGAATATATTGAAGTGAATTTACTGAACTGTTCTGGGATAAAAATTAGCATGTAATATACTCTGAATAGTCTTCCATTTTCCAATGAAATTCGCGTCGAAATCGGTTTAGTCCTTTCGGAAATTAGCCTAGAGAAATAAATAGACAACAATTTTAAAAACGCTTGTTCGGGTTTTGGTTATTTGCAAATAGCCACGTCACATAAGCTTAAGAAAAAGCATTTACTTCTATATCATAGATAGACATTTTAATTTTATTTATCTGTATAAAGATATATAAATTACAAATGATAAATAAATAGATATAAATTACAAATAGTGTGTGTGATGGTTTGTACTGCAACAAAGCTTACGAGACGACATGATTACTATGGATAGACGGATTATTGCACCGCATTATAAACACGTCCACGGGGCCTTCGTGCGGTCTCATCGCAGTGTGCGATCTCCTCCAATCAATCTTTACACGGATGTAATTGGAATCGGAGAGTGACATAGTAGTATTAATCCCGGGAAGAGAGTGACATAGTAGTCTTAATCCCGGGAAGTGTACGGTGTGAGTGGAATACCGAAGTTGTCAAATGTTTAGTTCACGCAGACACTAGTATGAAATAAAAACTTGACTACAGTCATTGACGCCCCCGTGTCATTGACTGTAATCAAATATTTATATCAGATATCCTTATATCCGAAACCAATTTTTCTAGCGTTTTATAAATAACAGATCCCGTTAGTTAGTCGTTGATTAACGATAGTATAGACTAGTCGTTACCCTCTCCATCACTGTATGCCAACGGTGTAATATTTATGATTTTATTTCCTTTTCGCAAATATAAGTAACTAGCTTTTGCCCGCGGCTCCGCCCGCGTGAATGTCGGTTTTCTGCTACATGAGAAAACCCGAAACAAGCCTAGATTTATATATAAAAACCTATGAACCACTTTCACTTGAGCTCTCGTACCTTAACAGCGTTTACAAAAACAGGGATCAAGCTATATCTTCAGTTGTACAGGACCGATTTTGATGAAACATGCCGCATTAATTAAGTCGGAATAGTGCCTTTAAGACTGTAACAGCTTAATCAAATTCTACCCGCTGGTTTTTGTGTGAAGCCCGAACAAACAAACAAACATCGGCGGATTCGGTTTCTGAAGCCCTGAATTAGTCGATCTGAGTAGTTTTGTTTTTAAAAATCTTTGATTTTTGAAAATTTGATATGATAGTATAGATAGATGGATATATTATTTAAAACCCACCATATCATCACCATCAATCCGTGATAGTTCGCTACGGGATATGCGTAAGCCTTTTCCTTAAGAAGGAGATATTTGGCACAATCTCTACGCTTGGCAGACGTCTTGGAGTTCGAAGCAGATTTTGAACGAATAACAAGATAACGCTGCTGCCCATTATCCTGATGTCCCTCAGCTGGTTGTCGCAGCACCCACCGGAAGGGATGCAGTGACGCTATTAATATGCCGACACCACACGGAAACTATTATACACTTGTACATCTTCGTAGCTTTGATTTTATTATAGTAATTATAGATTTAAGGCAACTCCTAAAACTTAACTCGTGTATAATAAACACATCGACGAACAAAAACAATTTGACATGTGTTTGACAACAGAGGTCAATGCGCAAACTGCACGAGAGGAAACGGATGTGGTTCTTTTCCTTATAAGTAGACGAGGACAACGATCGATACATGCGTATCTGCATATTATTCACTGTACACGCCCTGTATCTTCCGATAAAACTTCGTTTATTGTCTATGGCTACTTGAACGAACGTCTCTTACTAGTTGTATTACGACTTTTAAGTTTTTTTTTATTATTTTTATTTCGACTGTTCAAAGATATAAATATGATTAGCTTTTTCCCGCGGCTCCGCCCGCTTGAATGTCCGTTTTCCGCTACATGGAAAATCCCGACACCATCACAGATTTACATAAAAAGCCTAAGAACCACTTTTACTTGACTTCTCGTACCTTAACGGCGGCTACTAAGATAGAGATCAAGCTATAACTTAAATTTTACTGGACCTAATTTGATGAAACATACCGCAATATTTTAGTCGCAATAGTAGGTGCATTTAAGACTGTAACAGTTTAACTAAAATCTACCCACTAGTTTTTACGTGAAGCCCGAACAAACAAAAATCGACGGATTTGGTTTCAGAAGCCCTTATTAGTCGATCAGATCAGACTCGATCTGAGTATTTCTTTTTTAATTATTTTTGATTTTTGAAAATTTGACATTCAACAATTTTATAATAGTTTCATATTAATAGTTGCACTTTGAGTGTAACCGTGGAGGGGACCAACACACAATCACAATAAAACAACATCATCATCAGCCCATGGGAGTTCGCTACTGACTAATTGGTCCTGGATTCGAATCCCGGTAGGTACGAACTTTAC
>WUAW01024291.1:26107-45367 GCA_017165845.1 Thaumetopoea pityocampa
TACTGCGATCTCCAAATCTCCTCCTGCGATCTCCGTGGAGATTATGGCAAATCCCTCCTGTTTTAAGGAGGAAGCCCAAGTCCAACGGTGGACATCCACGGGCTCATGATGATCATATAAGTAGATAAATATTTTTTAAGGCATGTGTACTCGCCAAATATATATTTATAAAAGCGAAATACCACTTACTGACTGACTAACCATGAAATCTAGATATAACTTGACCGTTAAGCTGAAATATAGCGTGCGTATTCTTTTTGGGTACTAGATCTACCTACACCTAGTCAGGGGTTGACCCACACTATCCTTTCCGGTTTTGCCTATATTTGCCTATATAGCGCGACTTAAAGGTACATATTGCAATAGTATGTTTAAATAAATGTCAATTAGGATAATAGTAATACCAAAATAAATTTTAATATAAACTTAATATTTTTTACTATACATACTTCGTTATTGGACAGCAATTTCATATAGATAATTTTCAAAAGAATTGTTTATTTTTTTTAATTAAAAAATTATTATGTATTTTGAAAAAAAAATCCCAATTAATTCTAGTGAGTCATTGTCCGATTCTGAAACTTAGTTTAAAGTAAAAAAAAACATGTATTAGGAATGCAAGTGTTGCCGGATCCTATATAACAAATTTTAGAGATACATATATGTATATCATATAATTTCTCTCTGACTCAATTTCTCTTTTGACGAGAGAGCGGAACTTTCATAGCAAAATTTATAAACGCTTCTTTGTTTTGATAAACATGAAAAGATAATGTCTTTAGAAAGCATTCCATTATCTACAATGTACTAATGTAATGTAATGATTAAGTAAGTATGCGGCCTGCGTTTCCTCGTTAAGTACCGATCCTAATTTTTAGCGCGGAAATAGCCAACGCTCTTGTCACTAATGGAGGCAACCAGTCTGGGTGTTACTTTATTTATAAGATTTTTTGCGGGCTGTTTGTATGGCCAAGGAGTTTCTACTATATACATTATTACTACGTTACTAGTTTCAATGGAAATATATTTCTGCCACTTACCTAGCGTCCTACGTTTGACACCAATTCCCGAAGATGTGACTCCACGTATACGTGGAGTCACATCTATGGAGTCACATCAGCCATATATGGCGTCTCCCGTTTCCAAGCAATCACTGCATTCCCATCAAACCTCTTCCTGTCATCTTTAAACATCCCATAGACTCGAGAACAGAGATAATGTTATATTTATAAATTACTGCTTTATCATCACAATTTCAGGCCACAGACGTCCACTGTTGGACATATTCCTCTTCTAACGATTGCCACTTTATTACGTTTTAAAATATAAAAATCTGATAGAAATTTTGATATATTCAATTCAATAAATTTTTGATTTTTTTTTTCAATTCAATAATATTTTCTTCTGTTTCAACGGGTTTTTTGTTTCATTAAAAATTTAAGAATTTCTATTATAATAAAAGTACATTAACTTCACGACGTTATAAAAAAGAAATAATATAGTATATTCGTGTTTAAAATATACTGACAGCGGCCGGGCTAGCGGCAGTCTATCGATCCTCATCGTCGCCAATTCTGCATGATTACTTTACATGCGTACCACTTGATTAGTCTATTTTAAGCACCGCTATTTGCGTTAACCCTCAAAGGGCTTCTCGTTTCAGAAATTATATGCATGACCTACAATACGGCCCGAAATTTTAATTAACCGTTAATATAATCTGAATTGAGTGTTATGTACTAAAGGATCAAGATTGGGCGCGTTTATTTTTGCATATATTTTGTAAAAGAGTATTTCATATTGATTCTGTGATTTAAAATTAACCATGAAGATAGCTGGGGTGGATATTGCTTCCATTCTACTAAAGGTATTTAAAGCGACAGCCATAACTGAACATGGATATAATAAAAAACGTAATCAAGGCGCCATCTACTTTTAGTTTTTATATTTCATAGGCTGTGTAAACATAGGTGGAACTGTACTGATCTTATCAGTAGATTGTGTTACTTTGTATCTAGATGTGAAATTCAGCACGCGTAATAATACGGTTGATTCCTGTTTATTTACTTTATTTTATAGGTAACAGTAAATATATAAAAAAAAAAGTTTCTATGAAAACAGTCTTGGAATTAGTTGTAAAACCAGGTAATAATTAATATTTTAAATATATATAATATTTTAAATATAGGTATAAAAATGTGTAGGAGCGTAATGGGAACATCTCGCTATCACTCTCGCACGTCCGCACCATAGTGGCGATGACGTCNCAACTGTACTGATCTTATCAGTAGATTGTGTTACTCTGTATCTAGATGTGAAATTCAGCACGCGTAATAATACGGTTGATTCCTGTTTATTTACTTTATTTTATAGGTAACAGTAAATATATAAAAAAAAAAGTTTCTATGAAAACAGTCTTGGAATTAGTTGTAAAACCAGGTAATAATTAATATTTTAAATATATATAATATTTTAAATATAGGTATAAGAATGTGTAGGAGCGTAATGGGAACATCTCGCTATCACTCTCGCACGTCCGCACCATAGTGGCGATGACGTCATAAAACAGCTTCCCTAGCCAAGTTGACAATCGACAATCGTTATCGCTAATAGAAACGAAAAAAATGTATTGGAATGACACTTCTATTCCATAAGTCACGTGTGACTTGGCGATTAGAAGTGTCATCTAATACATTTTTTTCGTTTCTATTAGCGATAACGATTGACGAATGTCAACTTGGCTAGGGGGGCTGTGTGTGCACCCTTTCTCACTTTACAATTACCGCCACTACCAGATTTAAAAGACTCCTAACTTATATTTGAACAGATTTATAAAATGCTTTCTGTTTTAAATTTTAGATAACTTATTGATAAAATTAATGCAAAAATTTGAGTCAACCACGCTATTGTAAATTTTAATTCGTTTTCATTTGTGTTTTTTTTTATTTTTGGCTTTTTATCGCCAATCTTCATTGCGCGCGCTTTTTATTTTATTTGTTATCTGCAATTAATTAATAAATAAATGAACTCCGTGGACGTGGAAAGGTGCGTTATACATATATTTACTTTTACGCATATGTCCTGCATATGTTAATTTAGTACACAATATTTTAAATAAAAAATATCCTCTATAAACAAAAAAGAATATTTTTAAATAAATTTGATTTTATAAACAAGAAATATAAAATAATAACTAATATAAAAAATCGCTCACAACGGCATTAAACTTTTCTCCCGGTCATTAAAATCACTTTGAGCTGACCGTAGAGAAATGAATTATGTTGTTTCAAACCGGAACACCTGATTTGGCCGGAGGTCGTTAATCTTAGGCTCCAGGGCGTTCGTCACGCAAGTTGTTGAATACGCTTTAGTGCTGGCCTGGAAATTAATGGTATTGAACGCACTTGACTTCTGAGGTCATTGTCTTTAATCTGGATGCCCAGGTGTGCATGATAGACCACAAAACATGAATCTGTCCATTCTGTACTTAACCTGTCTAGTACTAGTAATACACATAGACAAGTAAGTAGGATATACGCACGCTTGCACGCACCCACACAGGCACGGACAAGCTAACGTGTTGAAAAATATTAAAGAACGAGTTCAGAACACAACTTTTAACTGAAATGGCACCGTGAGCTCGTAACTTCATTCCTGATGTACGAGTAATTTAATAAAGGCCAACGTATTAAGAACATTAAAAACGACCTATCCCAGATACAACCTTTATCTAGTTTAGGATTCTATGGTTGGTCATCATAGATTATTAGGAATAATATTCTATCTTATGTAACTGTCTCCTTTATTACATATCTCGTTTACCAGCTTAAATACACCCCAGCCTATCTCAGAAACTAGAATCTGGACTCTTCCCATCAAATACAACACTGTCAATAATATTTTTTACAATCTTTGTATGATTATTACAAATACAAAGTGTAGATTTGGGGTGAAACAGGCTGAACAATTTTATTACACGCAGCTTCTTATAGATAATATGGAAGGAATGAAAAATCAACTTTCAAGCCCTGATCTAAACATTAATGCTCGCGCATTTTGACACGTCGAGTTGTTAAACCGACATTAATTCACACGGTGATATGTCGTTAGATAAACATGTTGTGATGCCCGGAATGACGTCATTGATAATTGAAGTGTCGTAGATGTTTATCACGATAATGTATCTTAATTATATTAATAAAAAATAACGAGGTAACCAACATTTCTGCTCGCATTAGCGTCCATTAACTTTTACTACTAATTCAAATTTACTGTGATATCTGGTGATAATTCAATAATTGCGAAACTAAACGATTTAACAATAATTATTTACAATATAAAGTTTGGCGTATAATATTTCAATATAAATAGAAAGGTCAGGGAGTACTTAGTTTTTTAGCCTGTCCAGCAAATAGACGTAAGTATGCGGGTAATCAAACTCGCCCCCCCCCCCCCGAGCTACTACTGTCTCTTCCTACTCCTTCCGGGATAGTAGTATCCCATATCCTATAGTCCCTTTTTCAAATTCCATATTCCTTGCTCAATACATCTTTCCCACCTCACCCTTTCCTTTCCTCTCCACTAAGCCAGTGGCTGCCGCGCCGATGGCTGCAGGGCTAGACCCAAGATGATAGCTAGACTTACCCAAGCATACAGGGCTCTGTTTGGTTGGATCTGTTTTATCCTTGCATTTCGTGGGAACGCGATGAGAACTTTTAAGAAGTTTTTTGATATAGCGAAAACAAAGGTACAGAAAAAAGAGAAAAAAATAACTTTACCAACCTAATTCAGCATGATGCTAGCAGCCTAGGCAATATACCCGACACGGGATGATTAATGACAAGGGATATTGTTTTACGAATTATTACACAATGATACGGTAAACGCTGGTAGATATGTCATTCAGTACGGGTCAGTCAGAACTAGCTACGGCTAACAAGAAAAATCGAAGCTGACGAGTCACTGTGGTTTTACCACCACGTTTGCACTCTTTACGTGGCGAGTGGTAACTCCCAGCTGCAAAATTTCAGTTAAAAGACGGTACTTCACCCACCAAACATCGCCCCATCAGACTATCATTTTTATAGATTAGCTTTGAAAAACCATTTGCGGGATAAACAAATTTATAACTTCCCTGATATAGAATCGCAGTTAGACGATCTCTTCGCTTCTCGAGACCGGAGTTTTGAGCGAAAGGCATTCAAACATTGTCCAGTCGTTGGCAACATGTCTTAGATATTTATAGAGACTATAAAAAACGATAACAAATTCAAGCGTCTTATTCATTACTTTTATACGAACCTGATACATATTTTATGAGTATGCTTATATAGATAGAAGTCTTAGTAGCCCTGGATAGCTCATTAGTGGGTTCTGAAGTTAGATTCAGACAGACACTGCAATCCTCCACTCACCTTGACTCGTCCCCCAGGGCAGTTCGGCCGTGCACGGTACGTCTGATCGTTTACAATTTCGTATGGCGATAATTTCAATGTAACACTTTATAATTTCTAGAAGATGTAAGCACTAATAATACCGTTGTGAACCGCATCAAACGCTGCAATTCCCCATCTACTCTCATAACGATGTTGTAGATTTTGCAGTCTACTCACATACCATGTGGAATACCCTGAAAACATTGGAATATAGGAAACTTATATTTCCAAAATAAAAAGTAGTCTATGATGTCACTCTCCAATTCTTAAACTACATATATAGATGTGAAAATAAAAACCAAATTGTTCTATTGTTTCGTTAATGCGTATAAAAAGGACAAATCAGCAAAAACCTATTAGCATTCATAATCAGTGTGATTAATATGATGAAGTATGATTAATTATACATATTCAGATTGTTTTAACTGAGGACGAAGAGTTGAAAGTAAACTAATTTCTTTTTTTACGATGTATTTGTGAAGAAATCATGTATGAGCAATATTTGAGTTATAATTTTATATTTAGTATCTTTTACAAACCCTAGTTTAAAAATCACAGTACTGTTCAATTTCTTATTGGATGAGGTAAAAGAGCTGTGTAGGAATCGTAGTTTGTGGTAAGTTGTATTCTCTTTATATCTTCCACTGGATACTGTTATATGTGTATGTTTGTATGTCAATAGATTACGTACGTAACTTCTATAATGGCGATAATGCGTGCACAGTATTATGAATGTGTATGGGCCAAACAAGGTGTATCAGGATTATATCAAATCGTAGTGATGGAGGCTGTAGAGATAGTAAACATACTTCACCCTATTTTTAAATGAATAAAAGTTATCTTCACTGACAGTTATAAGTAATGGAGGACCAGCAAAGTTCCACTAAAATATTTCTATAAACAATGAGAGCAATGGTATATTCAGTATCATCTTCAATCCACCTCAGGACCACCGAAGGGCTCGGGTACGGGTCTCTTCTGAGAATGAGCGGGGTTAGGCTATAGTCCACCACACTGGCCTAATGCGGTTGGCAGACTTCACACAATATCAAGGAAATCTCTCAGCCATGTAGCTTTTCTCACGATGTTTTCTTTCGCCGTTTGCAGTCAGTGATAATTAATCACTAAAATATTAATAAGTACATAATTTCGAAAAGTCAAAACTTGTGCCTTGGATTTGAACTCAAAATCAAAGATTTGGCACGGTCATACCACTCGGCTATTACTGCTTATCTATACTATTATAAAATTGTTGTATGTCAAATTTTGTAAATCAAAAATATTTAAAAAACTACTCAGATCGACTAATTAATGGCTTCTGAAACCAAAACCATCAATGTGTGTGCATTTGATACCAGCTGGTAGATTTCGGTCAAACTTAAAGGTACTATTCCGATTTAAATACTGCGGCATGTTTCATCAAAATTGCTCCAGTAGAATCGAAGATACAATTTGATCCCTGTTTTAGTAGCCACCGATAGGGTACGAGAGCTCGAGTAAAAGTGGTTATTAGGCGCTTTATATATATGATTGTTTCGGGATTTCCCATGTAGCGGAAAACTGACATTTACGCGGGCGGAACCGCGGGCAAAAGCTAATTTATATTGTATATTCAGCATATCGCCTGTGATCTTTTTATTGGTCCTGGCTGATTTTTATGACTTTACTTTTTTGTCCTAAATTATTGTCTTTATATGTCGCTGATCTGCAAACATATGTCGCCTGTTTTCAAATATTAGTCTATTAGCGTCAATATTGGCCTGTTTCAATTGGTATTTTCTCATACACCGTTGATTATCTCTTATAAACTAGAAAAACTACAGTTAACTACAACTAAAATATATGAAATACATTTATACACGAGTACATACGTAACGCATCCTTGTATGTTTGAAAGCCGTTTCAGTGAGTTTACAATAATCTTTCTATTCGTTTTTATCTCTGTATAAACTATTGTCAGATTAATCCTCATTGACGTTTTATCTGGTTTTTAAATTTCTATCACTGAATATGATACAACCTCCTCTACATGCAGAATATGGTTAATTATGAAGACTAATACCGCCCAATCTATTATCATGCGTCACCCTATCTTACCTAATTACTCTTATCACGCAAGTTTTTTTTGTGAGGGTATTTTTACCCAGTTAGATGGTTTTAAATCGCTTTCATGTTTTGGAATGCACGTGATACAGTGGCATTCGGCCGGTATTGTAATGACATTAGGCATTTCAGCGATTGTGGTAATGATATCTATTAGTAGTCCGTCATCAGGGCTCCCATCTACGGTCCCTAAGTTAGGATAATTCTTGCTTCAAAATCCAGGGAAATCTTAGAACAGAACATGAAAAGTATTGTGAAGGCAGTGTCTTATATATTAACTACATTTCTTAATGGAATATCCTGAAATAATTATAGATTTACAAAAAGTCCAGGGACTATTTTTACTTGAAGTCATACAATAATGGCGGCTACCGAAAAGGAGATCAGAATACATCTTCAGTTCAATTTGACTAATTTTGATGAAACGTACAGCAGTATTTAAGTTAGAATAGTTTAACTTTTAACAGTATGATGAAAATCTACTTGCTAGTTTTGCGTGAAGCTGAACAAACAAACAAATAGATCACTAGAACAACAAAAGATGATTTCGGTGTCAGAAGCTCTTAGTCGATCTGAGTTAAATTTTTGATATATCTTCAATGTACAGGCAATGTTTTACAATTTTATAATAACATAGATGTAACGTAAAGTAAACATAATTATTACTGTAATTAAGATCTCCAATTCGATAAAAAGCTGATGTTCATAAACATTGTATCAATTGACAAAGTCGTCTATTATCTTACTAGGTTAATAGCTGACGTGATGTCTCTCATTGTGATGGCCTCACCTAGAGAGTTAGTGACCGCGTTATTTCTGCTCCATATTTGTGGTAGCAGACAAACAGATTGTTTAAAAAAGAAAGTGTACACACTAATTTATTGAGTTTTCATGTGCGCTGTATCTCTACACGGTCCAAACGCTGAAACGATTGTTATAAAGTTTGGCTGCCATGAAAGTATGGTATCAAAGATGGTCATAGTCAATACAAAGACGAGCAATAATAGTCGTCCCCACTACGGGGGCACGGACCTCCCCTGATCAGGAGGAGGATTAGGGTGTATTCTACTGCGCTGGCCTAGTTCGAGTTGATAAACGATACGAACGATAAGTTTTCCTTCTCCGTCAAGGTGTTTATAATGTAGACCGTATATGAATTAGAAATAACTCAGTGGTACGGGACAGGATCGAACCTAAGACCTTTCTATCGCAAGCCGTGTCTGGCACCACTGTACCACCAATGTACTACATCACAAATATAATGTAAATTCTGGTTTTAGTTAGTACATAAATAATATTATCCAAGAGTTGTCGATGTGGCTCAAAAGATTGCAAAGTTGAAGTGGCAGTGGGTGAGGCACATAGTTCGCAGAACTGATGGACGTTAAGGTCTTAAAGTGTTGGAATGGCGTTCTCAGACCGGAAAGTGTAGTGGGGATCGATCCATGACTTGGTGGACCGATGACCTAATGAAGGTCGCGGGAAATTGGTGGATGCAAGCTGCTCATAGCCGCTTGATGACGTGATTGTAAGAGGAGGCCTATGTCTAGCAGTGGACGTCTGCGGGCTGATGTGATGATGATGATGAATACAATACGAATGATGGAGACGATAGAGACGTGACTAGAATTTATTTATTTAAAACTTCATACACAATAGTATGCATGTTTAATGGCGAGGTATCCTCTACCAGGTTATAGGGTGGGGCGTAGTTTGAGATTTCAGTATAAATACAATACATAATAATATTTATATAGAATAATATTTGGAAATGTATGGAATTTATTAATGTGAAAGTGTCTTGTGGGTCTGTCCTTTTTTATGCATCGATAAGGCAACGGATCGATGTGATTACTTTTTATCCCGGAAAACAGCAGCGGTTCGGGCTAAATAGTAATTATTTTCAGCACACTTTTTATACAATGGCAAGCTATTCCAAAGTATTACAGCCTAAACTGCAAACGCTCACTATTCGCGAACGGAGGCTTCCAACTTCAATGAATTCGTATTTTTATCTGTAAACCCGGCAGCGTCTATTTAATACTTTTACAATTTTTATCGCGGGGTTCGCCGTATTGTCGTGTTGTACTATATTTTTGTGGGGCTTCTTACAACCACGCCGCTCCACGCCGCCGCTCCACCGCGCCGCCACGCCGCCACGGCTCGCTAGATGGCGATAGTGCGCGGTAACACTCAACAGTCAAACCGGTTTTTTGTGGTCCTGATTTATGCGATTTTATTTTTGTGCGATTTTGTGTAATTTTTTTTCCAATATATGTATATCGTAAAAAAGATACATTTTTGCTCAAGTGGTGCCACACACGACTTGCGTTCAAAAGGTCGTAGGTTCGATCCCGGTCCCGTAACACATGTGTTATTTCTAATTTATGTACGGTCTACATCGTAGACACCAATATACTTAACGAAGAAGGAAAACTTCGTGAGGAAACCTGCATGCCCGTAGGGGTGTGTGAAGTCTACCAACCTGCACTAGGCCAGCATGGTAGAGTATGGCTTAAACCCCTCCTAATCAGGGGATGTCCGTGCCCCTGTCTCTACAGGGAGACGGATATGGGCAGGGGATGATGTTGTAAAAATCTTTGTTATAAATATGTATTTATAAAATTTTAGAATATTTTCTTGTGCTGTTTGTTCTATGCGGTCCCTGTTTATCCTGTCTACATTATACTCAAATGTTTAATATCTTGTTACAGGTAAATGTCGAACACTCCGCCGCACATCACCACACAGTATATTTGGTAACGTATTAACCCAATTAAGTACATGCGTTCCATGTAAAGAACACAAAACGCAATATAAGTAAACAACCAAATATTTACTGAAATAATGTTATTAACACTCATTTAGAGTCGAAAACATAATCCATTAACGATTATTTTATAGTAAAAATACCAATCCGTTAATAATACTCTTTTGATGAAATTTGAAAAAGGCACAGCATCTTGTTTATCAAGCTAATATTATTTATCACGACTCATAAAATTATCCGAGTGTGCTGTTATTAGAGGTAATATAGCAGATGAACGGATGAAATATAAAAGAAAGTGGACACACTAATAATAAATGCGAAAGTTTTGTCGTTTATCTGTCTGTTTATCACATACCTATCACCGCGACGACTAGTGCAATTAGTCAGAAAACTATTGGGACACATTGTCTTACGTGTTTGAGAAGCACATCTGTACATTTTTCGAGTAAAAAATTCCATTGGTGTTCGGGCGTATTCAAAGCTACGACTTCTAGATCTGAAGGCGCAGTACTAATCCGATAGGCTACTGTGACCTTCATATCGACACTATTAAATAATACAATTATGTTCACTTTGAGCTCGTTTATATAGAGCACAACATCATTAACGATAATTAACTCATTAAGTTGAACTCGTGTTGCCAACCGTTATTGATTTGAAAGCGACCGTTAATTTGGTAACGAAAACATTTTAAAATTTCGCTTTTGATCCTTATATTTATAAATAATAATTTAGGCACAAGAAAATAATAATTTACTAATCATTTATAATTTAAATAAAAATAATGTACAATTGTAGAAATTGTTCTATGGATAGCCCCATAGACAAGCATTCATTGAACGCACCACTTTATTTTACAAGTATGTTGGTATCAGAGTGGTACTCGTTTACAATATTAATAGTAATCTTATCGGGCAGAATAATGTATGTATAAAGTTTTCAAATATATCTCAGACATCCCCTTATTTCAGTTTCATATTATAGCGCTATCCTGTTCATCATCATCATCAATTCAGCCCATAGCTGTCCACTGCTGAACATAGGCCTCTCCAATCGAATTCCAGCGCGACCGGTCCACAACCACCTGCATTCAGCGAGACCCAGCGATCCTCACCAGGACGTCGGTCTATCTCGTAGATGGCTGTCGCACACTGCGCTTGCTAGTACGTGGTCACCATTCAAGGACCTTTTTGCCCCTGTTATTAAATTAAAATCTACTGGTATCCCCAAGACGCCTGCCAAGCGTGGAGATTACGGCAAATCCCTTCTGTGCTCCTACGGCCCAAGTGCAGCAGTGGACTTCCGCGAGCTGATGATGATGACATGATATGTTACAATATAAAAGTATGACGACAACTTAAACTGCCGGTATTTAAACAAAACTAACTCTTATAATATATGTATATATGTACTGCTCACCTCGTACTGCGAGCAAAACGGGGTTCCGTAAAGACTCCATCGCGCTCGCAGTAGATGACTAAATAAGGAAGCACTAAGAAGGAAGCACTAGTGAAGTGCTTGAAATGAACAAGTGTAGCGGTCTGAACGAATAATAAGAGTCATACAAGTGGTCGCACAGTTGAATGGATTTCCAACGGCTTCCGTTCAATTCGCAACACAAAATTTCATAGGAGTTCTTCCACTGTATACTAGTGAACGGGACGGTTTGACTTAGTTAATATGAGTCTGTCGTGTCACAATGTTGAGAATTAGTTTTGTACTCTGCTAGCACTCCGCTGCCTCCGGTCGTAGCCGCCATGCTGGTCATACTCTCTGCTGCAACCCAGTATAGTGCGACCTGCCATTACGTACCGTGCAAGCGACAGCACATTAATATGGCTGCTCATACAGAATCTTGGTTATTTTTCTTATTATACATATAATAGAGCAAGTATTTTCTCATTGTATTTATAAAAAAAAACTTTTTTACTAAAATCGTCTAACATTATTGTTTTGAAGAAACCTATAAACTCGTTTTGAATCCGTAAGGGGCCGTCTGGCACTGACACTCATTCCGCAAGCCCCGCTGATAATAAAAGCACAGCTTCTATCATCTGGCCAATCTCATTTTCCGTCTATCCCACTCCGAGAAATCCATTGGAAATGGAAAGCTAATAAATACGATTTTTTTGTGAAACTCTTGGTGGAAGGCAAAAATATTTGACTCCGTTCTGCTCAATCAGCCTATCACCATACCGCAGTAGAAAGTTTCATAAAACGCGAACTTAGAAACACAATTCATAGCTTATTTAATATATTTCTAATTTTCCGTTTTATTGTTTCCAGAAAACTCCACTATACAAGTAATAGAATTTAAATTTCATATCAAACATTCAATAAAAAAAAACACATTGATTGTCAATGATCGATTCTATCCTACATACTGTATTTTACTTACGACAATCAAAATAATAAATTGTATAAATAAACCGTCTGTAAAGTTCAGGAAATCAAAACAGATGATGGCTTCAAAACAAATGTGACCTGGTAAATTTTTATTATCAGCAATGTTTTAACGTTCATTTCTTAGTTAACTTCTTGTATCTTGTCTAGACGTCTGTCGCTATGTGCCAGAAATCTAGATCGAAATAGCTTGTAATAGACTTTCATACTGAATATACACAGTCTGTTTTCCTGGCAACCGTATTCCCATCGTTATAAAATCTAGTCTGTAATACAAAATGTATAGAAGACTTGGGAAAACCCACACCGCGCTGTCCGGGACGGGGTAGCTATTCCAAAACACGACGTCCATTGGTTTTGCGAGCATGTGCCCCGCCCAACTTTGAATTCATTTGAGGTATATGGGTGACTCTAATTAACTTGCGGATACTTCGTTGTCGATGTTACAATCTTCATCTACTTTCCTACTGAATACCTGCCACCTTAATTTGGAAAAGTATTTTGAAAGAATTCGTTACAAATTTATTCCTAGTAACACAGTCTTAGACTAACACTCGTTTGACATCATCAGTTCGAGAGATCCACTGTCGGATATATCCACTCCTGTCCGTAGAGTGACACAATAAGGAGTTTTGGCGGTAACCCGAGTGAAGAATCACATGAAGTTTTATTTTAACATTTTATATTAGTTTATTATGATGTTTAATATATATGATGTATGATTTGGTGTTGTTTTGTGTATTAATCGTCAATAATCGTGAACAATATTGAAACATTTGAATAAAACTGTGACTACATAACAAAGTGACTGTATTTTTTCAAGGCAATATTGGTCTGCGGGAATTTTGTCTGGACAAAGTGGTATTCGTCGGATTGACTTCAAACTCCCCTAAAACAATAAAATATGACACACCGATGTTTTATTGTTAACATGATAAAATGTTATGATTAAAAATAGAAGAAAAGTCCCACAGTGAACTGTTTTCTTACTTTTGAATCCAACGTTTCAATTTGTGGTCACCACTCGAGAGCTTTTCTTCTTTATACGTTATCAGGTCTTTATGCTATGTGGTTGACCATTGCTACTTCGTCTAGCTAGGCTAATCCTATGATGTGTTCGATAAGTCTGAACTATATCGGTAATTGTGGCTGTGACGGATATTCCCGTTACGGCTCCACTGTCGCATAGAGAATCTCCAAATGTCTTTCCATTGCACGTTGAGTATCATTATCAGCAACCCATCTATTGTCTTACTGCAGGGCACTGGTCTTCTCTCATAATAGAGAAGGATTAGTCTGTAGTCCACCACGCTGGCCTAATGCACTCGCATTCACTCGACGGCGTGTAAGTTTGCCAACTCTGACAGACTTCACACGCCATCGAGAAAATCTCTCAGGCGTGTAGGTTTCCTCACGATATTTTCCTTCACCGTTTGTAGCGACCGGTAATTAATTAAATAACTAATATGCAAATGATTTCGAAAAGTCAGAGCTGCGTGCCTTGGATACGAACTCGAAATCTAAGATTTGTCACGCATCGTCATATCACTGTGCTCTCACTGCAATCACGTTGAGTAACTTGAGTTTAATTATAATAGAAAGTAATTTTGTTTACATAAATATTGTGCAGTTTTCCATACTGTGTAAAACAATGGTTATTCTCTGTCGGTAATGACGGTAAATTTGTAATTATAGTCGCATGCGTGCGTGCGAGATAAATGTAAGGATTACATTTATCTTGAACTATTTATCATTGGTCTATTGTTTTTCATTTAATAGTGACTATTTGGTTGTTTAGACTGTTCTGAGACGGAAAAGAAATTTAATGACTTCAGGAAGAATAATGAAGTTGAACAAATTTGAAAGAGAAATTTTCCTTTTGTTAGCGATGTGTTTGAAAATAGATAATTTATATGTTATTATGCAAGCAGACTTATATTTTTTGAATTTAAAATAAAAAAGTCGTGAGTTATATTGGGCTACCAGACGCGATGCAGGGTTTGCTGTATAGCAATAAGTTACAAGTTGCAGTAAGTTTCACAAATACACCAATTTTACCATTTTCACGAATTTAATGTTGTTTAACCACCACATACATATGTAATATCTACCGTGTCGCGATAGTGTATTCTGTTTATGGTATTTGATTAATTATTTAAATCACTTAATCACAGGCCTCTAACGCTTAACAACTGAAATTTACAACAACCGAAAGGACGATTAAACAAGCCTTACGAAGCACGAAGATGCTCTACTAGCACAGTTGTGACCGCTCCTTAACTTGTTGAACGTCTATCATTATAAATTGATTAGTGTATATTATAGCTGTGAAGTCTTTGAAATAAAATATACTTCGGTACACCGAATTCTAATCTACCTAATTCTAATCTACCCTACAGGGTAGATTAGAATTTGAATATTGGAATGAATGAATGAATGAATACTTTGAATGAATGATAAAGTATTCATTCATTCAAAGTATTCATTTGCTAATATATAGTGAAGTGGAGGTTTTAAATAATAATATTTAAACATCACTTTTGGGGATATACGTATATCCATCATCATCATCCCCAGTTCATATTCGTCCCCACTACAGGGGCACGGACCTCTGATCAGAAGGGGGATAGGCCGTAGTCTACCGCGCTGGCCTAGTGCGGGTTGGTTAACTTTACATAACCATGCGAGCATGCAGGTTTCCTCACGAAGTTTTCCTTCTCCGTTAAGTGCTATATCTATATACTATATATCCATGCTAATATAAAATTGTAAAACGTCATTATCTGTATATTCAAGATACAGACATACATATATACAGTCTCGGCTTTTCCCTGGTTCTCCGGCGGGGAATTGTATCTTGGTCTTCCGCATAACAGGCGGAGATACTGACTACTATACTACCGAAGATTTGGGGTAGGCAGAGACCACTTCTTTCTACTTGCTAAGAGCAATGTGGCTATCCGTAGCCCATTTTAAGTCCTCGCGGGAATCGAGACAAGTCGGGTGGCGAACGACGATACCGCCATTTTTATAAGGTTCAAAAGCGTTAAAGTGGCTCATTGCCTTCCCACGAAAAGGAAAGGAAAAGTGGTGAACTGGGAAAGTTTTATTGAACAAGGAATATGGAAGAAGTAAGAAGAGACAGTAGTAGCTCCCGGGGGGGGGGGGGGGGTCGTTTACTCGTATACTTGTCTATTTGCCGGACAAGTTAAAAGATTAAATACTCCCTGACCTTAAAGACATAAAAAAATCTATGTCAAATTTACTAATTTAAGGGCTTTTGAAACGGAAATCATCTTTTATTTTCATGGCATCTGTTTGTTTGTTCGTGCTTCACTCAAAAACCTGCGGGTAGTCTTTACTCATACCATTGCAGTCTCAAAACTGCAGCAAACAGCAAACTTAACTTCCAACTTAAATACTGCAGTACGTTTTATCAAAATTGGTCAAGTAGGACTAAATATATATTTCTTTTCAGCAGCCGCCATTATGCCACTAGAGCTCAAATAAAAATTGTCCTGTATTTTTCTTTTGTAAATCCATAATTACGAGTATTTTGGGATTTTCCATTTAGCGCGAAACCGACATTTACTCGGGCGGAGCCGCGGGCGAACCAGTAATAAAATACACCTAAGTATTGCGCTTGCTATTATCATTTCAATCTAGAATTGCACCCATTAGTCTTAGTGTTATGAAATAAACAGCTTTTACTGAGTGGTGTCGTGTAAAGCGATTATTTATAGATAGGCGTAACCGATTGTTTGCGCAAGCGTGCGACATTTTGACGTACAGGAATAGTGCGCACACGTCCTATATACTTTACCAGTTTATTACACCTGCCCTGCTTATGGGTAGAAATACTCGTCGATTGATACTCTTCTTTTTTCTTGCAAGCAGTGCTAGTCTAATTGTATGACCATGTAAGTCAATTCTTAGATTTCGAGTTCGAATCTCTAACTTTTCAAAATCATGTGCGTATTAATTATTTAGTAATTATACATTCGCTTCAAATGGCGAGGGAAAACATCGTTTGAAAATTTATACGCCTGAGAGAGATTATCTCGATGACTTGTCTGCCAACCCGTATTAGGTAAGCGTGATGGATTATATCCAAACTCTCATTCTAAGAGGAGATCCATGCCTGCAGTGGGACAGTAGATCGGTTTATGATGATGATGATTATCGCCCTAATAATAACATATCTTTCCTACATTTTCATTTATTAACATACATACATACATGTCTTATCTCTAGTCTATGCCTCTTACGAACTTAATCTTAAAAATTCAATGCCATTGATGGAGACCCCACTGTTGATTGCGCTTAGTTAGGTCCAAGAAATTACGGCACAATAATTAATGTTACAAATTAACTTTATCATAATCGTCCCGTAGGAAATCTAAGGGCTGAACATGATTCAATTTCATAAAAAGAAGATATTTCGCGCTTAGTGGTGGCGTCTTGGAATATGCAGTAGATTTGAATCGCAGGATAGCGCCACTTCCCATGATCCTGGTGCATATTTCCGCTGATTGTCACAGCACCCGTCCTAAATGTAGTAATATGTACTTTTAATACACAAAACGTGTCTACATTATCCATAAAACTATCATGAGTTTGCGCGGTTTAATTACCAACTTGGGGAATGCAAAAATTGTCGATTTTATACACACGGAGATAAGAACTGTTCCTATTATTCTCACTACTCTCCACCATATTTCATGTTCACCATGCCCCACTATTGAAATCGCCAGTCTATAACAATCGAGCATTGCACGTACTAAACTGTGTTCTTTCTATGTTAATAACTTCTATTTATTTTTTTAAACTTCATACACTGATGGAGATGGCACATGAGCGGAACTAATGACTAGGGCATTTTCCTTCATTCGACCTTTGATGCCGCCATAACTTATCAATGTTCATATCTAAATATGCGCAAAGTACTAGTATTATAATAATATATTATTAGAATACCGTAGCGGCGTTGTGGTTTGCCACCCGACACGTCTCGTTGCCCGCGGGGGCGAAATGTGGGCTGCGGATAGCCACTCTGCTACATTGAATGATCGTAGCAGGTGGAAAGAAGTGGTCTCTGTCTACTCCAATGGGAAAGAGGCGTGACTCTATGTATGTATGTAGTCTCTGCCTACCTTTGTGGGATATCGGCGTGAGTGTATGTATTAGAATACCGCGGCTATAACACCGGGGGCTTTAACCCTCCTGTGCTGCAGCAACAAGTTGAGGCCTTTTCGGACAGACACGTGCAGATAGATCAGCTTGGAGAAGGTTTTGAGCTTGTAGTAGTGTTTGTATGCACAATGGTGCCGATTCTGTTGTAACAGAACTTAACTAAATTTGGTCCCTCCCTATCTTTTTCTAACGTCAANCAAAGCTACAATTTTGCTGCTGTCAGTTTCGTTTAGAAATGTCAGAATTAAAAGAGTTCGATGCGATTTCGGAACACACGGACTAAAGATATGCAAAAACGCAACATGTTTTTGAACCGTTTGACAGAAACTTAGGTCGGTACTCGCTGTAAATGTTTGCTATCTCGTTTTAGCGTTTGACGTTAGAAAAATATAGGGAGGGACCAAATTTGGTTAAGTTCTTAACAGAACTTAACCAAATTTGGTCCCTCCCTATCTTACTTATCTCTTATCTTATTAACCAATAGAATCGGCACCAGTGACTAAAATCGGAATAAAAAAGTTTGCGCTAACTACTGCCGGTCTCGCATTCTCACATCCGCCGCTTATACTCGTAAGTAGCGTTAGAAGTTAGTTAATATATACATATTAAATTACGTTTAACATGTATAGTAATAAGTACCTACCTATAGAAAATATGAAAAGTATTTATTTATTTATCTGCTGACCGTACACGACTAAAACACAAAAACTTCTCCACGCTGATTTGGCTGTAATATGTATTATGTAATTGTGATTGTAAATCAGTCCACTCTGTATATTTACATTAGTTTTTCTTTTATTTTTGTGCTTGTCTTTTCTTTATTTCTTACTAGCCGTTGTCCGCTGCTCCGCTCACGTGCACTTCCTGTCTACTCGAGAGCCCTCCCGCGCGTGCGCCATAATTTCTTCGTAATCGTATTGCTTTCCGACTTGCTGGACAAATATTGTAATAGCTCGGCTGGCATGCATGATATAAATATAATTTATATATATATATATATATAGCCTATAGCACTCGGGAATAATGTAGCTTCCTACATACCCCCTACATACAAACTTAAAAATATATAAATTTTACCTCTTTATAATATTAAGTAGAGATTTGTGTATATTTTACTTGTAGATAATTCTGTTTTGTTAATTTTTTCACAGTTGACAGATAATTCAGAAATTTAACTAATTTATAACGAAGCATGTTTGCAAAAGTTTGATTTAATTTATCAGAGTTATTGAGTTATATCGATTCGTTAACAGGAGTACGCGATAAGTTTAATTAGTAGTATCAAACGTAGAATAGAATAGAATATACTTTATTGCACACACATTTACATGGAATAAACAATTATCACAATAATTA
>WUAW01024294.1:12193-28796 GCA_017165845.1 Thaumetopoea pityocampa
CCTCTCTCGCCTCATCCACATCCATACATCTTCTCATACACTTTCGTCGATTAAGGGTGCTACGAACTTGAAAGGTCTGATACAGAAAACAGTACTTTTGCATGTGGCCCGCATTGTGAGGAGGTTCCTCACTCTGGAGCCCTAATCACCGTTGTCTGGAGTCGTAGACCCGGTTCACAGCGGAGCACCATTTTTTGTAAAAAATATATAAATTTGTTTTTTTTTATTTTTAATTTTTATCTATATTTTACAACAAAAAAAAACTTGTTTTAATAAAGAAAGAAAGTTTATAGAGAAAGATAAATCCAATACATAAATGGATAAATACCTCCATAACTACATTAATTTAACCTAATATTTATAACGGTTCCAATTATATTTTATACACGGACGAAGTCGAGAAAATATTTTAATATTAATTAAAATACCAATATTACTTACCTTAGTAGTATTTTCCGTAGTAGGTATTCCGCTTCACCTGCATCAAAAAAAGGTAGTTTTAAAAAAGTTAGACTACAAAGGACATTGCCGCACTTAAAAACACAGACAGTCTTATATTTTAAATAAGTTTTTGCCATCCATAACTAATAATTAGTCTGCATTTAGATAATTTAGTATTTAGGTCCGATGTTTAGGCCTCGGGGCTGCAAGTAATGGTTTCGTGACCTAGATCTTTTTAAAGAGACCACCTGTTTAGGTAGAGCTATGACCGGATCGCCCCCGTCATATGATTTTTGCGATATTTACACTAATGCGTTAAGGAATAAAGACTTGTATAGTTTGAATATTATGTGTTTTAAGTATCATATTAAATTGGTGAGTAATATTGAAATTATAACCTGCCATAATACAGACACGATCAGGAGGAACGAGAGAAGGTCATAACATATCACTTTTAGTGGGAGCAGTGAAGAACAAATCTAAAAAATACAAGTTTTTTTAAATGAATTTATACATACATACGTACATCTGAAATTCGCAATTAAGTTTAAACAGATTAAAATAAATAATAATAATATGTACCTATATATTGATATACTCGACACGTCTCGTTTCCCGCAGGGGCGAAACGTAGGCTACGGATAGCCACTTTGCTCGTAGCAAGTGGAAAGAAATCATCTCTACCTACACCAACTCTTCAGTCACGACTTTTGTCCCTGGTTCTCCGGCGGAGAATCGAACCCTAGTAATCGGCTGGGATACTGACCACTATACTACCGAAGAGTTGGGGTAGGCAAAGAACACTTGAAAAAGATAGGGAGGGACCAAATTAAGTTAAGTTCTATTACAACAGAATCGGCACCATTACATAAGGTAGGTGAATTAACTGATGTAAAATAAAGGACTATGAAACATATGTTTATTTAAAGCTTTGTATAATACACTAATATATGTTATATACAAATTACATAAATATAGCTTAAAAAATTGACTAAAACAATAAAAGTTATTCATTTATAATTACAGTTCGTGAATTTCTTCGGTGTAAAATGACAGAATCATCTTAATAAATCATAGTTTATTACCGAGGAAATGAATTACGAACTTACGAAGTCTAAAATCATTTAATTTGAAAGAAGCGACTATAATAACTATTCACCAAAATTTGCAAACGCGTTGAACTGTTACGAACTAGGATTTCCGGTGGTTTGAAACGAGTTAGACAAACAGAGCACGGTGTGCTCTATGCGTAAAGCCGTTTTAAAATGTGTCATTGTTCTTATTCAATTAACAAATTAATCAACAAAAACCGAGCGAGTGGCAAGGACCTGCTTACGGATCTTGTCTGGGGAGTCAGTCTGCACGCCCATTTTGCCGTTGGCGCTTCCTATTCCGGCTATTGTTGAGCGTCCTGTCAACAACAGGCGTGATTGCACGCACACATACGCGACGATGTTAGAAATTAATGTAGATGGTGACGCACACACGCGTATGACCGAAACAAGGTTCGCACACACGTACACACGAGTCTATAGTTACGAGGTAATGCGTACACACGACACAAACACATGCGCAATTCATCAATGAACTTGACGTATCAATGAATGAGGGCCTTCATTGGAGTTGTTTATCGAGGCGCTAACGCCCGCTATCGAGCATTGAACTTGGAAACGTTTGATTGTGAACGCATGGGAAAATATTCTATTGTATTTATATTGTCCTAACATGGAAACTATAATAAAAATTATGGTATAGTTTAGCATAATTTTTTTAATATTTAATAATTATGCAAAACTATTATTAGTACGTAAACATCATATATTTATTTTACACTTCATACATAAAATATGTACACTTAGGCATTTTATACCAGTCTATCTAGGTAGTGTAGAGATAAAAAAATTAGGTGCATTCACAGACGAAAATAAAATATGGGATGAGATGAGAAAACAAAACAGTTACTACATACTAATACATACATAGGAATATAATAAATTAATATAAAATAATAAACTCGATAATAATTTACTACACTATTACAGCATACTTAAAAAAAAACAAGATTACGATGACTCTCCTAATTCACGCAAAAGGAGTTTATTAATGTGGTCTAGTAATATTAGATACGACTTGACATCGAAAGGTCGTGGATTCGAACCTGATTCCGTAACACTTGGTTATTTCAAACTTATGTATCTACATTGTGAGTAACATGTACTCTAGAGAGAAAAAAAATTCGTGAGGAAATCTGCAAGCTCGCTTGGGTGTATGAAGTGTACCAACCCGCACAAGCTGGTCTAAAATACTCTTGGTTAGGGGAGATCTGTGCCCCAATGAGGACGAATATGAATTTGGGATAGATAATTTTATAGCACGTACTAAATTTGGTATTTGAGGCCCGCCCATTACGGAAATTTATTAAAACCAAACATGGGTCAAGCAATGTCAGGTACAACTAAACCTTCAATGAGTGGCCCTCAATCGTTTTCATGATTTTCAAAGTTTCCCAGTTCCAGATTGTGGACTGGACTGCAGTTATAAACTCGAAAAAAAATATTACTAAATTTTACGTCATATATGTAAGTACTGACGTAATAATATGGTCTGCCATTCTTGGCAAGAATTGGCTGCTAGTGTGTGTGTGTGTGTGTGCGTGTGCGTGTGCGTGTGCGTGTGCGCGTGTGCGTGTGCGTGTGCGTGTGCGCGTGTGCGTGTGCGCGCGCGCGTGTGTGTGTGTGTGTGTGTGTGTTTATGATAATTTGAATAATAATCTGGACACTCACACACATTGATCTAGTCTAAACGATATACTTACTTATGTACAGTTAGATAAATACAATTAAATAGATTGTATTTATCTAACTAAAAAAAATTGGCACAGAAAACAAGGTCACCGCATGCCGTAGTATTTAAGTCAGAATAGTACTTTTAATATTGCAACAGTTTAATCAAATCTACCTGCCGGTTTTTGCGTGAAGTTCGAACAAACAAATAAATAAACAAACAAACACCGACGGATTTGGTTTCCGCAGCCCTTAATTAGTCCATTTGAGTAGTTTATTTATAAATATCTTTGATTTTTGTTAATTATATAATTTTATAATAGTAAAAAGATAATAGAATAGATATTTGTTGCAAGATTTTAGAATGTAGTAGTTCTTTCACATACATACAAAGGCCTAATAATATGTTTCATTAACACACACATTCAATGATAACGCTCTATAAGATCTATAACGATGCCTCATGTTAAAGTTAATTGAACTGTAGTACATTGGTGGTCTAGTGGTTATAGACACGACTTGCTATCGAAAGGTCGTGGGTTCGAACCCGGTTCTGTACCACTAAGTTATTTCTAATTCATGTATCGTTGACACCAAAGTACTCAATAGAGAAGAAAAACTATGTGAGGAAACCTATCACATAGGTGTCTGAAGTCTATTCACCCGCACTAGACCAGAGTGGTAGGCTATGGTCTAATCCCCCTTCTGATCAGGGGAGATCGTGCCACAATAGTAGGGACGCCTACAGGAAACGCCTAGTAGGAACAGTATCACGCCTAATCTAAAAAACAATACCTTTACAATGTTTAACTCTACTAAGTTCATTAGTAGAGTTTAGCAGATAAAAAAAAATTGTCAAAGTTTTAATAATCCGAACGGACAGTATAAAGAAATCGGTTCATCAGAGGTTTGGAAGTTGATACAGAAACATCGTAAAAATTCTTTGGCCGAGTCATTATCGTGAAATCATATTACAGAGTGTGCCACCATCTCTTACATCGTCATTGAGTAAACTTGCTCTGGAAACGAGTTTACGAATACTTCGTTTATTTCGGGAAATTAGTTTCAAAACTCACGCCAATATTATAACGAAGCGATAGAATGATTCACATAAATCAGCGTTGAGATTTAAAACAGTTCAAGCGTTAGATTTTATGGTTTTGTTTTTTTAGCAGAATTTATGATTGTGAAACTGACTTTCTTAAATTCACTTTTTTCTGAATCCAACACTGAATGCAAGATCAAGATATTTAATCGATGTATATTGCCAGTGATTACCTACAGATTTGAGAGATGACCACTGACTGAGCCTCATAAGAAAGCTCAATGTCACTCCGCGAGCAATGAAAAGAACTATGGCATACTCCGAATTTCCCTGCGAGACAGAATTCGTAATGAGATAATGCGCAAGAGAACCAGTTTTACTAATGTGGCAATGGGCTGTAAAACCGAAGGAACAATGGGCGGAGTACATAGCTCACAAAACCTATGGACATTGGGGTCCTAAAACGTTGGAGTAGTGACCCCGAACCAGAAAGCGTGGTGTCGGTTGACTCCCGATTAGGTAGAGCGATGACCTGATTAAGATTGGACAACCAGTTAATACAGGCGGTTCGNAATTTCCCTGCGAGACAGAATTCGTAATGAGATAATGCGCAAGAGAACCAGTTTTACTAATGTGGCAATGGACTGTAAAACCGAAGGAACAATGGGCGGAGTACATAGCTCACAAAACCTATGGACATTGGGGTCCTAAAACGTTGGAGTAGTGACCCCGAACCAGAAAGCGTGGTGTCGGTTGACTCCCGATTAGGTAGAGCGATGACCTGATTAAGATTGGACAACCAGTTAATACAGGCGGTTCATATACGCTCGGTTTGGTGATAATTATAGGAGGCCTATGTCACAGACGTCCAGTCCAGTACTGGACGTCTGTGGACTGATATGATGATGAATCCAACACCATTCTCTGTAACCATTTAATTATTAGAGTCTTATTTATATTACTGTTTTGCTCATTTTTTTTAGTTGTAATAAGCTAGCACTTGACTACAATCCCACCTGATGGTAAGTGGCGATGTAGTCTTAGGTGGTAGAGCGCACTAGCCTAGTAGAAACCTGTTCACTCTTTTCTTGAAAACGTCCACATTGTAATCTGAGGGAAACACTGACGCCGGCAGAATATTTCAATCCTTGGCCGTACGCATTAAGAACGAAGATGCAAAACGTTTAGTACGGATGGTCGGAACATCAACCGGGTAGGGATGATAACCCGCTGTAAATCTAGTCATCCGATGATGGAAGGGAGATGGAGGAACTATATCATGTAATTCCCGTGCACACTCTCCAAAATGAATCCTATAGAATATGCGAGACTGCCAAATGTATGTTCTTAAGCATAAAATTTATTAATACAATAAACATCTAAATAAGTTCGTAGTAACTTTAATGTAAGTGTATGACAAAAGTGTATGAAAAAAAATTATGAATATAGATAGTGATGCGAGAGAGGTGTGTATGTATGTATGTGACTAAATAAAAAAGTGTAAATAAATAATTAAATACATATCACTCAAACAAATTCGAATTAGAACGCCCATAGGTACTTACGTATGTATGGAGTATTACAACTCTGTATATGGTTGTGCTCGTTACTGGTATGTCGACGCAAGAGTATCGGATATGACGCAAGTATCGGCATCTACTATTTCCGTGGGGCAAATGGCACGCGCTGGTTCGCGCACTTTCGCTATTCAACTTAAAGTAATATTAATTAACAGCTACAATCTAGAACTTAGTAATATGTTTATAAATATAATAATGTAACCACGATCAGTTTCACTGTGAAAAGTAACAAAATTATTATAATATTACACGTTATATTAGGGGTCATATTGACCCTAGCAGAACTTTCATACGGTGCGTTGAGAAAAATAGTGTTACTTCATTCAGTGTGGGATATATATCTCTATAGGTACCTAGTAGAAGAAAGAGAGACAAAAATAAAGTTTGTTAGTGCTTGTCGTCAAAGAATCGTTTAATATCAAAATTCTCTTGAGGCTAATCTCACCTCATAATGCATTAAAATAAAGTTGCCTTTGCGTCCACATGTTCGCATACAATAACACATTGGTAGTAAATCAAATAATACGATCCGTGATCGAAAAAGTCGCGAGTTCGATCACGGTCCCGTACCACTGATTTATTTTAAACTTACATACGCAGTGACGCCAATATTACACCAGTGCCAAACAGCAAATTAAATATTCTTAACACCAAATATTCTCGATAAAAATTGGTATTTTGTCTATCAGAAATTAAATTTGATTTGCGCGTTACAAACTCGTATCCATCATCGAACTTATATTATTATCTAGTACATTTTACTCATAGTGTAATCATGAGTGAATCTCGGACACTTGTCACTAAACCGGACCAAAATGTCTGAGAGTTTTAAAATAACCTTAAACGGCATTGTAAACAGCTACATGTGGTCTCAGGTTTGTTTACTGAAGTCTATACGTAATTTGTTGATTATATAACGTAATCTTCCTGTCATGACGCCATCAAAGACGTCATTCCAAAATTGTATAAAAGTGATTTTATTCGCTGAGTGGCGCCGTCATAATGATAGCGTCACTCCATCTCTTCGCGTGGGTGCTGCGAGAACCAACCAAGGGATGTATCCCGATAATGGGCAGCAGCGTTATCCTGCTATTCAGTCAATATCTACGAGATCTCTCAAACACCTGCCAAGCGTGGAAATTATGGCAAATCCCTCGTTTTTAAGAAGAAAGCCCATATCAAGCAGTAGACTTCTATGGGCTGATGATTTTGTTCATTTTTGTTTATAATTTAAAATTAAATTAAAGCAGAACACCAAAAGTTAGGGGCATCGCTCGGACAGTCGAAAGGCTAGTGAAAATTGGAGCACTGACGGAGTCCCTAAAATGCTGGTATGGTAACTTCAAACCGGAAAGCGTGGTTGAAACTTGACAAGGAAAATCTGTGACATATACGTATGTGTATGTGACATATATGAAAATTATCATATATGGGCATTAATCATCCCTTATCAATAGGCATATAGGTTGAATTATGAAGTTTTCTTCTCCTTCAAGTGCATAGTATCTATACTATTATAAAATTGTTAAATATAAAATTTTATAAATTTAAGATATTAAAATAAATACTACTCGGATCGATTAATTAAGGGTTTCTGAAACCAAATCATTCGATGTTTGCTTGTTCGAGCTTCATGCAGAAATCCAGCGGGTAGATTTTGGTTAAACATTTACAGCCTTAAAGGTACTATTACGACTGAAATACTGCGTTATGTTTTATCAAAATCAGTTCAGTGGAATTGAAAATCCAGCTTGATATATGTTTTAATAGCCGCCGTTAAGGTACGAGAGCTCAACTATAAGTGGTTCTGAGGCTTTTATTATAAATATTATTAGGGATTATTAGGGATTTCTCATGTATCTGAAAACTAACATTCACGCGGTCGGAGCCGAGAGCAAAAGTTAGTCAATTATATAACCGTACAAAATCAAGACATAGGGCGTTAAAACCCAGGGGATGAGATTGGATTTTTTTCCGTTAAATTGAAAACCTAGATTTTAAAACCTATTATCTTGATTGCGAGTTGGGTCAATTCCACTATATTATTGACTGATGCGTGCATAAAATATTTGTCCATGAAGTATAAAATATATGTCTAGGAATGAAGAGTTAACAAGACCGGAGCTATGAAAAAAGGATACCAAAGGAGTAGAGTTTAAGTAAAGATGTGCTCTTTTTTAGAATATTTAAGGTAGTATTTGACTACAATCACATCTGATGGTAAGTGGCGATGTAAGTTAGGATGATAAAACATACTACATACATACATACAGCTGCAGGTGGAATTTCCTAGTTCCAGCCCAAGCTGAACGGATTGTGTGATCTTGAACGAATTTCCAAAACTGGACCCCTAATCAAGTTGACATTCGACAATCGTTATCGCTATTAGAAACTGAAAAAATGTATTGAAATGACACTTTTAATCACCAAGTCACACGTGACTTATCTGATAGAAGTGTCATTCCAATACATTTTTTTTCCTATCTATTAGCAATAACGATTGTCGAAGGTCAACTTGGCTAGGGGGCCGGTACGCGAATGACGTCACTCACGCCTCGGGCCACAGCACTCGTGACGCAAAACGAATAAAAACTTTCATTCACGAAGCTATCTCGCCGGTTCCGTTCTATGAAAACCGTACCGATACATATCGCGCTTAAATTCCCCGGTGTTGCAATGTACTGTCAAAAAAACCACCACGCACCAAATGCTTTTGTAGTACGTCATCGAAATTGGTTCAAATGATTCATCGGCCGCGAGGAGCTTTTGCAATGTGTGTGGTATGAAAATATGTAGCTTACAATTACCAATAGTTCCGTTTGTATGGACAGGAAGTTACACTGATGAAAAGTAAAAGTGCCATAGACAATTCAATGGATTTTAAAACGTGGATAGTCTTTGACAGTCCTCCTAGCTAATAAGTACCAATATTGGGGTGAGCAGTGATAGTATAGTAATATGACCTAGTATGACCGCGCATGATAAATCTTAGATTTCGAGTTCGAATCCGAAGTACGCACTTCTGACTTTTCAAAATATATGTGTATTAAAAATTTAATAATTAATTATTATTACTCACTTCAAACGGTGAAGGGAAAGATCGTGAGAAAACCTAGATGTATGAGGAATTTCTCGACGGTGTGTGAAGTCTGCCAGCCCGCATTAGGCTAGCATGATGGACTATAGCTCACAGCCAGGGGTCGACAACCTTTATAGCCGCGGGTCAAAATCAACCAAAATATGAGCATTAAAGAGACTTTTGAGTCAGAGATATTTTCGTATTTTCCAACTTTTATTATTTATTTCTATATAATTTATTTTCGAAACTATCGAAGCGGACCACATAAAATTATCAAATGGGTTACCCAGTGAGCCGTGGGTCATAGGATGCTAAACTAAGGCTTCTTATTCTAAGGAGAGATCCATGCTTTGCGGTGGGACATTAGACGGGGTGATAGTGATGATATCGTGGATTTTAATAATTATTAATAGTTTCGTTCTTGTTAAATAATTTGCTAAGTTTTAGCATCGCTGACCTCATGGAATGTAATCCTTATTATCATTTAAATAGATATCATGAGATGAATTTATTTAAGACATGCCATTCCAAATGCTCTTCAAATGATATCATTAGGTACATTGCACGACAAGTGTGTCAATGTTAGTGTGAAAAATGTGAGTTTAGTATATGTAACTCGGAGATATGGACGCTTCATTGAATAATTAATAATGGTGCCGATTCTGTAAAAGAACTTAACTAAATTTGGTTATTCTCTATCTTTTTCTAATGTCAAACGCCAAAACGAGATAGCAAACATTTATAGCGAGTACCGACCTACACTTCTGTCAAACGGTTCAAATAAATGTTGCATTTTTGCGTATCTTTAATCTGTATGTTCCGAAATCGCATCTAAATATTTTAATTGTGATGTTTCTAAACGACACTGACAGCACCAAAATTATACTATCTCGATTTGGCGTTTGACATTAGAAAAAGATAGGGAAGGACTAAATTTTGTAAAGTTCTGTTATTACAGAATCAGCACCAATATCGTATAATGTTAGGAAATTTTAAGTCAAATAATACACAGACGGGAAAATATAATTATTTGTCTCAAAAAAACTAAGAGAACAGAATTAATTAAATCTCGATGTATGATGGTCTCGTGGTGCCAGACACGGCTTGCGATCCAAAGGTCGTAGATTCAATTCCAGTTCCGTATTTCTACTTAGTCTTCCGCTGAGTTATTTCTAATTCATGTATGGTCTACATTCTAGATACATATATACTTAATAGTAAAGGAAAACTTCGTGAGGAAACCTACATGCCCACATGGGTATGTGAACTCTATCAACCCGCACTAGTTCAGCGTGGTCTACTACTGCCTATTCACCCTACTGATTAGGGGAGGTCCGTGCCCCTGTAATAGGGGCAAATGTGGACTGGGGATGATGATGAAGATATGGTGTATCATGACGTATTTAGAAGTCGAGTGTCTCAACTACTGCAGNAACTCTATCAACCCGCACTAGTTCAGCGTGGTCTACTACTGCCTATTCACCCTACTGATTAGGGGAGGTCCATGCCCCTGTAATAGGGGCAAATGTGGACTGGGGATGATGATGAAGATATGGTGTATCATGACGTATTTAGAAGTCGAGTGTCTCAACTACTGCAATGGTGACCGCGAACCGGAAAACGTACTTCGTACAGGCGGATTAAATTAATCTATACCATTATAAAATTGTTAAATGTCAAACTGTCAAAAATAGAATAGAATAGAATAAACTTTATTGCACACACATTTAAATAGGACAAACGGTTATTACAATACATACATAAAATGTGCACAAAGTCGGCCTTATCAAAAATCAAAAATATTTAAAAACAAACTACTCAAATCGACTAATTCAGGGCTTTTGAAGCCAAATCCATTGATGTTTGTTTATTTGTATATGTGTTTGTTTATTCAGGCTTCACGCAAAAACCAGCGGGTAGATTTTGTATTAAACTAATGCAGTCTTAAAGGTACTACTCCGACTAAAATACTGCGGCATGTTTCATCAAAATCAGTCCAGTAAAATTGAAGATACAGCTTGATCCCTGTATTAATAAATTACATTAATACATATACATATATAAAAAAATTTGATTTATTGAGATGATTCTGCCATTTCATACTGAAAAAGTTCTTAAACTTTAATTTTATATAAATAACTTATATAAATTTCCTGAATGCAAGCGGCGGTGAATTCTAAAGAAGGATAGATTGAACCAGAAAAGATGCGTGGATAAAATCAGAGATATATGTGTGGGACATCGAAGGAGAAGATTGTTTGTGAGTTTCTGTCATGGGTAGAATACCAATTATGTACATACATACATACACTCACGTCGGTATCCCACAGCTCGCCACTTACTACGATCCTGACACACCTCTCTCGCCCCATCCACATCCATACATCTCTTCATACACTTTCGTGGATTAAAGGCGCTACGAATTTGACCTTTTTGAAACAAGTTGTTAATCTGATCAAAATAGGTTTTCCTGGTTACCCATGTTCGACACTCAATCACATTTGCCCGGAAACACTAGTTTCGTCATTCGAATCTCACTCATCCTGTTTAAATGACTAAACTATTGGAGATTTTCTTTCTCCATCCTTATCACCACATCATACTTCAACTTACACCGATTCCTTATCACACTATTCCTCAATCGACCAGTCAGAGTAATCCCACAGATATTTTGCAGGGAATGCATTTCCATCGCATTCACACGACTTTTATTCTTCTTTTTCCATAACCACGATTCACCGATGTGCATAAGTGTAGGTACCAATACACCGTTATGTAAGCCAGACGAACCTTCTGTGAGACTGACTGACTGCTCATTATAGAGTACAGCGCACCATTCAAATTATTATCCGTAGTCATTCTCCTATCAATATCATTACCACACCTTCCAGTTCTTAAAATCATAGTTCCCAGGTACACAAACTCATTTCACTCACTCTAGCACCATTTATAACAATGTTACATCTCATTTTCTCTTTTTCGATCATCAATACTTTCGTCTTACTCACATTAAATTATATTTCATTTTTCTTGTATGCCTCATTTACTGCATTTAACATGTAAATCCTGTGCCAACGATGCAAGTAATATTTGAACGTCGGCTTATCGTTTCTTCTCATTTTCTTATTGAAATTTAAGAGTTAAATAGCTAAGATCTAGTACTTGTGCCTCCTGCTGAACCTCTGAACTTGTAACAAGGTCGTATCTCGCGGTATCTGTTAACTCGGATCATATCCATGACTCACACACAGCGATGTAATAATTATTTGTTTTGTATATTTGTACGAGCGTCGGCCAACGAATGTGAAGGTCGCTTTCACTCAATGATTCACGGCCTTGTCGCTATGATCTGCAATATTATGAAATACCCGTTCTATAGGAACACACGTGAGAGGCACCTGTTCTATGAAATGTATGCGCGAGTATTCATTTTTTAATATCATACATACACTACCGTTGTACTAACATTAATATGATAGTCAATATTGTAGACTCTAACTTATAGTTTCTTCTTCATTTTCGTCTTATCGCTGACTTAATTTAAGCCATATTTTTGCAGGGAATGTGGCTGCAACTCAGTTTTAGATAACTGATTGCCGTCTGAGATCAATCATAAAGCTTCCACAATCCTTGCGACGAATAGTATCATTTAGACTTCAGTTGACACCAGTTTGGTTTTACGCACCAAATCCGGATGAGATCAGTCTTAAATATTAGATTTTTTAGCTCATCTAATACCGGCCGCGTTGCCGTTTATCTATACTGTTATAAAATTATAAAGTGTTATTTTCTGTAAAGTTATTTTAAAAAATCTAACCCAAATCGAAAACTAAGTGCTTCTAAAACCGAAACCTCGTTTTGTTTCTTCGTCTCTATTATGTTTCGTTTATTTGAGCTTCACGTAAAACCAAGTGGTAGATTTTGCCCACACGATCGCAGTCTTAAAAGCATTATTCTAACTTAAATACGCAACATAATTCATCGAAATTGGGATAAGTAGAACTGAAAATAGGACCTGATTTGCGTTTCAGTAGGCGCCATACTCTAGTGTACGAGAGCTCAAGTAAAAATGGTTATTGGTTTTTCTTGTAAATCTGTTATTACTCGTTTGTATACATTTTTCTAAATCTAATTATTTCGGGAGTTTCTATTTAGCGTAAAAACCGACATTCTCACGGGCGGAGTTGCGGGCGATAGCTAGTACAATATAAATCTATTTGAATGCCATCTACTAATATAACTCATCGAAAGGGGTCTAACGATGTCTTAAAATATTTCTGTGACTAAGTGTACAGGTAAGTCTCAGTGATTTCAAATATATTGTGTTATTTGTAAAGTTGCGGATGTGCTAAGCAAACGATTTCCCTTCATCTAGTGCTTAATGTTATTTTGGATAAAGGGATAAAGTTAGTTACCACAAAGAATACAATATGCAATTTATGACGTTATTTAATAATTGTTAATTTATTCTTATTCGTCAATATATGATTCACTCGGGAAATTCCAATCAAGATTAGAATGAAGTTACTTTTTGAAAATTACTATTATTTGTAGCTATGTATGTCTATTGTATCTAAAAAAAAATAAAAAAAATAATCCTCGTCACGTAAACGGCCGAGATATTTTAAATATATAAACAAAATTTAATATATTTTTGTAATTAATAACTATTGAAAAATGATAATTAAAATGTCATTATTTTCACTTAGTGAAGCATACAGCAATAGGAACTGTAACCTCCGTTATACATCCCTTCGCTAGTTCTCTCAGCATCCACGGGGTGGGATGCAGTAATGCTATGTTATTATTATGCCGGCGTCATACAGCAATTTTTTTTCTATATACATAACCAAGAAATAATATAGTACTTGCATTCAAGGTATTTGGATTTTTTGTGTAACCTTTTAAAGTCAACACTCACATATCCTTACAATGTCAACATTTCTCGTTTTCGCACCTTATTTAAGGCCTTTAGAATTTTTTCGACGTACGTAACCATGGTGTGGGTGAAAGAAAACCCAGGGGGAAATAATTGTGTGGAGAACATACTTGTATTTCCGTTTCAGAAATTCTTCAGTTATGACATGCGGGTTTTCGGGAATAAGCGAACTAGTGATGTGATTATGTTATCGTGTTTATTTATGATATAAATGTGAAAGACTTGAATGGATATAAAAGAGAATTATACGCACATAGTATAATATAGTATATATAGTAATAATTATATATCCATAGTAGTGGCAGTAGGTGAAATGTTTAGCTCGTAGAATCGATGGACGGTGGGGTCCTAAAGTGCTGGAGTGGCGACCCCGAACCGGAAAGCGTAATGCGGATAGACCCCCGACTAGGTGGACAAATGACCTGGTGAAAGTCACGAGCAATCAGTGGATGCAGGCGGCTAACAGCCGCTCGATGTGGTCGGTAATCATTAGAGGAGGCCTATGACCAGCAGTGTGGCTTACATCTGTGGGCTGATATGGTGATGATGATGACATAGTATTGTGTTTTTGGCATCTAACCAGAAACTCCTTAATATATTATAAACCTTAGGAAAATGGTTTCGTAACAACATTGATAACTTTGTATAAAATTACTTTTAATTATGTATAAGAGTTCGAAGTGACAAGTTAATAAATAAAATAATNTGGCGACCCCGAACCGGAAAGCGTAATGCGGATAGACCCCCGACTAGGTGGACAAATGACCTGGTGAAAGTTACGAGCAATCAGTGGATGCAGGCGGCTAACAGCCGCTCGATGTGGTCGGTAATCATTAGAGGAGGCCTATGACCAGCAGTGTGGCTTACATCTGTGGGCTGATATGGTGATGATGATGACATAGTATTGTGTTTTTGGCATCTAACCAGAAACTCCTTAATATATTATAAACCTTAGGAAAATGGTTTCGTAACAACATTGATAACTTTGTATAAAATTACTTTTAATTATGTATAAGAGTTCGAAGTGACAAGTTAATAAATAAAATAACTCAATTAAATTTTATTAATTCATTTTAGTTTAATTCAATTAAATTCAATCCAATTCAAAACAATCTAATAACATATTTCTTGTTTATTTGTTTATTTATTTACACTTCATACATAAAACCTGTACAGGTGGACTTAATGCCTTAGGCATTTTCTACCGGACAACCTAACAAAGTAAAAGGAGGCGCATATGAATGCTCATACATTTTTGTACGTCTATGAAGACGAAAATAAATTGTGAGATGAGATGAGAGAACAAAACGATTATTACATACTAATATATACATAGAAATACATTAAACTAATACATACATACATACATTCACGCCGATATCCCATAAGGGTAGGTAGAGACCATAGTATATAATACATACATACATACAGTCACGCCTCTTTCCCATTGGGGTAGGCAGAGACCACTTCTTTCCACCTGCTACGATCGTTCAATGTAGCAGAGTGGCTATCCGCAGCCCACATTAAACTAATACATAATAATAAACTTAAATATGATAATAAACTAATATACTATTACAACATACTTAAGAACAATGAAAATAAGGTTACGATAATTGCGCTAATTCACGCAAAAGGAGTTCGCGGACATTTTTCTCGAACGAATCATGTGTAGCACATAACCTAATTTCGGTAGGAAGGGCATTCCAAAAAAGAACGGTTTGAACAAGAAAAGAAAAATTAACAAAACTATGAGAAGGGCATAAGAGAGGTAAACTATTGGAAGAATGAATTTGTTTCTTATGCAATAATACCTTCAAAACAAATTTAAATGGCATATTTTTCTCCACTTGTATTGTTGAATTCATTTTTAATTATAATTAAAAAATAATATAATATTGAAATTATTTATTTTAATAGATAATTATAATAAATATTTGGCGCCGGCATAAAGCGTCACTCCATATCTCCTCGTGGATGCTGTAACGACAGGGATGTGCCGGGATTATGAGCAGCAGAGATCCNGAGTTCGCGGACATTTTTCTCGAACGAATCATGTGTAGCACATAACCTAATTTCGGTAGGAAGGGCATTCCGAAAAAGAACGGTTTGAACAAGAAAAGAAAAATTAACAAAACTATGAGAAGGGCATAAGAGAGGTAAACTATTGGAAGAATGAATTTGTTTCTTATGCAATAATACCTTCAAAACAAATTTAAATGGCATATTTTTCTCCACTTGTATTGTTGAATTCATTTTTAATTATAATTAAAAAATAATATAATATTGAAATTATTTACTTTAATAGATAATTATAATAAATATTTGGCGCCGGCATAAAGCGTCACTCCATATCTCCTCGTGGATGCTGTAACGACAGGGATGTGCCGGGATTATGAGCAGCAGAGATCTTGTTACTTATTCAAAATCTACTGCGATCTCCAGTACACCTGCTAAGCGTGGAGATTATGGCAAATCCGTCTTTTTTAAGAAGGAGGCCAATATTCAGTGGTAGTCTTCGACGGACTGATGATGATGATTATGTATTTGTATCCACAAACAATCATCATCATCATATCATCCCCGGTCCATATCGTCCCTACTACAGGGGCACGGACCTCCCCTGATCAGGAGGGGGATTAGGCCGTAGTCTACCGTTCTGGCCTAGTGCGGTTTGGTAGACTTCACATACCCATGCGGGTATGCAGGTTACCTCACGAAGTTTTACGTTATGTA
>WUAW01024308.1:6292-19231 GCA_017165845.1 Thaumetopoea pityocampa
TGGCGGCGTCGTGGTTCGCCACCCGACACGTCTCGTTGCCCGCGGGAGCGAAATGTGGACTGCGGATAGCCGCTCTGCAACATTGAACGATCGTAGCAAGTGGAAAGAAGTGGTCTCTGTCTACCCCAATGGGAAAGAGACGTGACTGTATGTATGTATATATGTACTATGGTCTCTGCCTACCCTTATGGGATATCGGCGTGAGTGTATGTATTGCCAAATTTTGCCATATTGAATAGAATAGATTACTTTTTATTATACACCAGTTAGTAACAAATTCTTTACACAACAATCCAAAAGTGTACATTGGGCGGTCTTATCGCAGACAGCGATCTCTTCCAGACAATCTTTAAATGGAGAGAATTATAAGAGACGTTGTAAGTGGCACTCAGTGGTGTATATCCAGATTGATATTCCAATATTACTTTTAGTACATATCCAAATTAAAAATAACAATAATAATAATAACCTTCATGTATTAAATCAAGAAAAGCTTTTTGTATTCGTTCTGTTTTATTTAGATTTGCTAGGCGCGCCGCGCTGGTTTTATCGTCATTGGCCGAAAGCCTCTTGTGACAGTACATTAACACGTATGAATCTTGACCTGTGTGTCGCCGCCTTTTCCAGCGTGAACCACCTGGACATCGCGCCGCCCCACGCGAGCGTGCTGATGGGTCTGTCCAACACCATAGCCACGCTGCCCGGCATCATCAGTCCACCGCTCGCCGGCTCCATCGTCACCGACAAGGTACTAACCACCCTGCCTTTATGGAGCCTGATAGTCGCTGAGAAACCCCCACACTGATATACTAAACATCATCATATACTTATCTACTATCCCACAACAAGCCAAGGGTCTCCACTCTAGGGTTAGGCTATAGTTCAACATGCTGGCCTGACGCGGGCTAAATAAATATACGCTCATTTAAAGTAATAGATGATTACAATTAATTGTGACACAATATGTATACCTGGGACACGTTCTCCAGCTAGGTAAATATAACTTCGAGAAAAGGTCAGTCGCCGAATCCAAATCGGCTGGGCAGCGTTCAGGAAACTGCGTGACAAGATGTCACGAAATTCTGCAATGTCTTAAAACTAAGATACGGATGAAACTATAGATCCGAGACATGGCCACTGACTATGGGCCTCATAAGAAAGCTCAAGCTCACACAGCGAGCAATGGAAAATGCTCTGCTCGGAATTTCCCTGCGAGATAGAATCCGCATGAGAACTAGAGTCGCCGACGTGGCTCAAAGGATTGCAAGGCTGAACTGATTGGGCATGGGTCCCCTCCATAAAAAGACGAGATTTGCCGTAATCTCCGAGCACGGCATGTGACTTGGAGATCGAGTGTAGATTTTGATTGTACAACAATATAAACACTGCTGCCCACTATCCTGATACAACCGTTAGCTGGTTCTCACAGCATCCACAGAAAGAGATGAATTAACGCTATTGTCATCTCGGAGCCATACAGCAACCAACCCCTTAAGGGATAAATTTTCAAAAATCCTTTCTTAGTGCTCACGTTTTACATAATTTCATATTTCTAGGGATTTTAGAATCTAGATCCACTAATTGAGGCTCTGCATTGTCTTATTAAATTCAAGTTTTATTAAATAGTGTAACTATTCACTTTGCTGAATAGAAATAAAATAACAATGGAACTCGCTTCCTCATTCTATTCAAGATAGCTCTTCTCTGAGTATTTTCAGAAAAAGAAGGAGCACTATCTCTCAAAATGATATATGTTTGTATGTATTTTAATGTGTTTCGGTGTATGTATGTATATGTATGCTTCTGTACATAGTACACTAGAACCTATCATCCTAATTTCCAATATTTTTACGATAAGGTTTGCTGGAAGAAAACTCAATTTTTGAGTTAAGCTTGTCTTTGTACATCTTTTTTATTTACAAATGTATTTATATGTTTGAGTATAATAAAGAATAAATAAACAAATAATAAAATATATTAAAATTACATTTTCAGACAGCAGAACAGTGGCGAATAGTGTTCTTCATATCGAGCGGAATATACCTCGTGGGTGCAGTGGTGTACGGTATCTTCTGTTCGGCGGAGGTCCAACCCTGGGTGCGCGAAGTGGAATCCTCGCCCAGCTTCGATACGGACGCCGCTTCCATGACCACCGCCTTGGGGTACGACAATAAGGCCATGGACCACAACTCTGAAATGTAACGTCGAATCTCATCATCAGTATTATCATTTCTTAGTGAAGCCAACTTAGACCAGTCATCACCGCGAGTTACGCTAACATTGTTTAAATCTAAATTATGCTCTATATTTTTTAATGTTTCGTTTTTCACATCTTAAGATGCCGAAAATCGAATACTTATAACTGAACTATTTATTTATTTACACTTCTTACAATAAACATGTAAAAACTGTCTTAATATTGATAGTACTTACTGCCGTTCAACCCGTTTCAAGCCGTAGTATGAAAATCTAACAAAAATATTGCTAAATAAAATGTTTAACAAACATTTAAAAACAAGTGAATTAACTGAATTTATTTTTCATAGTACATTGATGGTGTAGTGATGCCAGACACGGCTTGGAAATGTATGGTCGCAGGTTCGAACTCGGTCCAGTATCTCTGATTCATTTCTAATTCATGTACTGTCTACATTTTAGAGATCAATGTACTTAACGGAGAAGGATACTTCGTGATGAAACCTGCATCCCTTTATGGTTGTGTGAAGTGTACCAATCTGCACTAGGTCAGCATGGTAGACAACGGCCTAATCCCCCTCCTGATCAGGGGAGGTCTGTGCCCCTGTAGTGGGGACGAATGTCGGTTGCGGGTGATTTTTCATTCAAGCTGCATTTAGTACTCCTAGCAAAGGAAATTATGGCCGTGAGCAGTATAACAGATCTGTATTAATGTGCATCTAAGCTTAAAAGCACCGAGCCTATCAGTATCATAAGATATGCCGTACGTCGTGTCATGAACTCTATTGTATTTCCTTCCCCCTTTCATCATCATCATCAAAATCACTCCGTGGACATCCACTACTAGACAAGAGCCTCCTCTTTAAAAAAGGATTTGCCAGTCTCCACGCTTGGCAGGTGTCTTGGAGATCGTATTAGATTTTGATTGGATAACAAGATAACGCTGCTGACCATTATCCGAGTACAGAGTACAGAGTGACGCTATTATAATGGTGGTGCCACACAGCAATGCAAATGTCACCCCCCCCCCCTTCCCCAGCGCAATCTATGGCCATACCATATATGGTATGTACTGTGGTCTCTGCCTACCCTTGTGGGATGTTGACGTATCTAAAAAATTATCCACAAAAAAAATTACAAATGACCAGATTTGTACAAGGCAATATCTCTGCACATATCAAAACTCACAAGAAGAACTTTGAGAAATATTTTATAACTACCCTTGACTCTGGTAAAAATGGCGTAAATTCGCAGCTGATTGCCATTATGCAAAATAGAAGAAGGAACGCTTTGGCTAATGTATTATACAGTGATATAAAGTAGTTAGTTGTAACGATTTCATATATAATGTATAATGTATCCGCACTAATATAATAAATGCGAGTGTATTTGTCTGTCTGTTAATTTTTCGTTACATTTTCATTTACATTTTCATGGCTCTACCGCTGGACCGTTTGTTTTGAAATTTGATGAAAACGTAAATAGATCACCAAGGATGGATAATGATGATGATGATGTCTCTTAATATAACAATAATAAATTTATTGCGACTGCTCCGGGATTCAGTTAATATACAATATTTACTGAAATCCGGACTTTGGTCTGTCTTCAATATTTACCTCTGACTGTGTGGTTGAAGAAGTTTAGTCCTCACATTTATCTACGAAAATCTTATACAGAGCCGCAAGCGGACATTTGTGAGAATTAAATTTCTTGAATATCAACTTAGAATAGACATTGAAATTACTAACTATAAAGGTAACTTTCTTCAATATTAGACCACATAAGTTATAATGATTCTATGGTAACCTTATATGGTAACCTTATATAGGGGTATAAAAGCAAAGGTGCCATTGTTCATCTTTTACAAAAATTATACCATAACGAGGAGTGACGTTGACAGTCTCCATATCACGTTACGCTAAAATCACGAATAGTAAAATGGCCGATGGAGAGCATTGTAAGGAAAACACAACGAGTAACTAGATACGTATTTACGCACTCCTACTGCATGGACAGTGGTGCCTTCGCCCTTGTGCTCCTCATATGGTAGAAGAACATAAATGTTCGCATCATAAAATTGTTAAATGTCAAATTTTGTAATTTCGAAGAAATTTATAAAAAAACAAACTACTCAGATCGACTAATTAAGGGCTTCTGAAACCAAATCCGTCGAAGTCCGTTTGTATATTTGTACGAGCTTCAGGCAAGCACCAGCCGGTAGATTTTGTTCTAACAATTACAGTCTGAAATGTACTATTCCGACTAAAAATACTGCGCCATGTTTCATTAAAATCGGTCCAGTAGAATTAAAAATACAGCTTGATCCCTGTTTTAGTAGCCGCCGTTAAGGTACGAGAGCTCAAGTAAAAGTGGTTCTATGGCATTTTACATAAATCTATTATTGTTTCGGGATTTCCCATGTGGAGGAAGACCGACATTTAAGCGGGCAAAAATTTTAATATACAATTATTTTTTTTGAGTAAGTTGTACAGCTCTCCAAGCGGATACTTGTGGAAGTAAAATCAGTAAACAAACCATGAACAATAATATTTTTGACGAAATAATGATAGAGCTCCAGTGGCGTAGTTATACTTAATGTAGGCGATAAATTCGCCTAAGTATACCTAGAAGCCTAAAATAGGCCACGTTATTAAATTGTATATATATATATTTATAAACTTTATTTGTATAGATTAGTAATTAAGTACTTTATAGTTATGTTAATATGACGGATGACTCATAAGATGTCGGTATGAAGATTGATAAAGCAGGCATATGGCCAAGTCTAGGCGGTATGTTGGTGATCATGAAGTATGTTGTACATTCAAGGCAGAGCGATTACTTTCTATTTTGTTTAATGAAATGCCGTACGAATTGAGATTAGAAAAGGATAAAAAGAATTTTTTTCGAGATTATTAAACAATTCTACTGGATTCGTATGACATTAATGACTAGTACATGCACGAACAGTTATCAGTGGTATGTGTGAGACACATTGCTAATTGTTTTTATTATTAATATGATCTGAAAGCGATATCTTCCCACGGTCAAACCGATTGAATCGATTCTGTGGAGTTCGTTTCGTGTAGTTTTATATAAAATAAATAATTAATATACTGTTTACGAAGAGCTTTTAGCAGTCTTCACTCTCGTAGAAGACGAGTATTAAAAATTGAAAAAAAAAATATTTCATTTCAGTGTCTTTTCATGTCTTATGAGTTAGTAACTAATAACTCTCCTCCATGGTCATATAACACTCATGAAATTTAATTTAAAAATTACGAAATGATCACAATATTGCGTCTGCATCTGTAGTATATAACGGTAGATGTATATATAATGATTTATATAATAAATGTAAAATAAGTTGCTCCCGTATTTAATTTTCCTTTACTTTTGTATATACATATGTATTTAAATTGTTTCACATATATGTATATAATTAGAAAATGGAAACTTAAGTGGTGCATGTGTAATTTTTGTGATACAATCTTCTGTATAACTTCGATCTTTTATGTTGTCCAAATAAATAAATTTAAAAAATGACGACTGATTGGTACATGTGGTAATCTGTTTTCTGAGGCAATGAGTCCCAGGTTCAGTCTTGGTACGAGCAAACTGTGTGATATACTCGAATATTTGTACGCAAATCATACATGTTTATCTACACCTCGATAAGTATTATCTATTATAAGTATATCATTGGTTAGTGCCAATTTGCTACAATCGATCGCTCAGCCATTGCGTTGTCTTATCGTCATGCCCATTCGTCCCCACTACAGGGGCACGGACCGCCCCTGATCAGGAGGGGGATTAGGCTGTAGTCTACCACGTTGGCCTAATGCGGGTTGGTAGACTTCACGCACCCATGCGGGCATGCAGGTTTCCTCAAAAAGTTTTCCTTCTCCGTTAGGTACATTTGTATCTACAATGTAGACCGTACATTAATTAGAAATAACTCACCGGTACGGGACCGGGATCGAACCCACGATCTTCAGATCGCAAGCCGTGTACACACCACCAGTGTACAGTTGTCTTTTGTGTTATAATTTACAGCAAACTGCATAGTTATTCCACAACTCAATACTTTTATATCTATCTATATTAATACATATTGGTCCGGTAATGTTTTGTACCACCATTCTCCGATTGTCGGCGTTTTTAATACTATCCATAGNCGACGCTAGAAAGCATAAACGTAGTAACCCGCAAATCCAAAATTGTTCACCAGAGCATACCATTCGACGTACTTTATTTTACTGATTCCAATGATGTAATAAAAGAAAAAAACACTAATGTGTCACTTACTACGTTTTTGCTTACCAGCGTCGATATGGTCTATATAAAAACAACTATTCAATTATTTTCTGCAATATACAAATGATGAATTTTCGTCATTTGGCTATTGGGTGATTGTTTGCGAGATGGCGAATTTTCGTCAGGCGGACGAATATGTGTTAATCAATACAATCTAATTGAATGTGATATTTTTGTAGCTTTAAGTGTTGCCCCTCTATTATGAAACGTTTTTGAAATAATATACTGTGATTTTTACCGCACAAGAAAAAAAAATATATATATATTAAAATTTTCACTTGATTGTATGGTTTCACATAAAAATAACGATCGTATCCTAGAAGATATGGCTAGAGCTGTTCGGACCAATTCGCCGTTCTAAAACTTAAATGTTGGTAGAGCTATTGAATTTTTTTCTACAACATCATGACTACATCTATACTATTATAAAATTGTTAAATGTCAATTTTTCAAAAATCAAAGATATTTATAAAAAAAAAACTACTCAGATCGTCTAATTAAGGGCTTCTGAAATCAAATCCGTCGATATTTGTTTGTTTGATTGAGCTTCACGCAAAAATATTCCGACTTAAATGCTGCTGCATGTTTTATCAAAATCGGTCCACTAGAATTAAAGATATAGCTTGATCCTTGTTTTAGTAGCCGCTGTTAAGGTACGAGAGGTCAAGTAAAAGAGGTTTTAAGGCTTTTTATATAAATCGATGATTGTGTCGGGTTTTCCCATGTAGCGGGAAACCAACATTCATGCGGGCGGAACCACGAGCAAAAGCTAGTGAAATATAAATTAGAAAAACGTATCACAGAGTTCAAAATGTGTAGACAAGTCTTGCGAAAAATGCTTCTGAAACGACTTTATAAACTACTTCTCATGCCTATCAAAATTATTTTTATATTTTTATTTAATTATACTGTTATTTAAGTAAACAAATAAATTGTATATATTGTTTGTAAAACAATTGTAAAATATTATTTATATATACCATGTCTATGAGATTAAATGACTTGCAATTATAACTGGTGTATTTTTTTTCTTGTTACTATAGTAAATACTATATAAATTATAATTTATAAAAATGTAAACTTCAGACAAAGAAACATTGTCATATGTAGACCAATTACTAACAAATAGCTACAAGTTAAACCTTGATATGTAAGTTTATAAAATTCATATGTCAAGATATTTATGGTGGATAAAATATGATACTTGCAGCGAAACAGAATTTCACCATATATTCCCAATTATTATATTTCTATCAGTTAAACTCAATTCTCGAAAAAATTATGGACGTACAAGTTAGACTGCTGTAGTATGATATTAAATTTCAATGGAGCTAAAATTGGTTACGATTAGATCTAATTTGTTAGGTTATATGAAGGATAGAAATAAACGGACACACGCATGGGTATTGTCTGTACACCCGAATTAGGGTGTATTCAATGTATAAAAATGCAAATACTATGGTGGGGCACAAAGGCGCGCAGGAGAACGACTGTTGTGCCTTCGGTGCATCATGATTCGTTCAGTCAGACGCATTTTCACTCGCACAAATTAAAGTGTATCTTCAAGTGCGGCCTAAGTTGTATCAGTGCGCGCTCTCTTACAAATTTAATGTTATGACTTTGAGATAAAGCTCAAAATGCTATGTAACAATACAACTATCGCCCTCCTGATCAGGGGAGGTCTGTGCCCCTGTAGTGTTGACGAATATAGACTGGGATGATGATGAATAGTATGAATCAGTCTATGAATCAGTATCAAAGGTAGTAATTATATAGAATCTGTCGCAATGGGATGATATTGATTCCATAAAATGTAAGAACAACACCATGAATATAATTCAACCATAAAAAAAAACGTTGGTTAGAAAATGTCTAGCGGTTTTTAGTAGCTCATAGTGTTCATACCAAATGCTTAATAATCTAAATGCTAACACCTGAAAAGATATTATTTTGTGTATATATTGAATTTGTCTCCATCTATCGGATATATTTCAAAACTAAATTTATATAATCAATGTAACTATTGATTATTGTTTCATATTTTAATACATGTTTCATGATAATTATAATATTATCGCTTGAAGAATTAAATAATAACTTGAATTTATTAAATAAAAATGAAAACCATTATTTTTGATAAATTTGGTTGAGTATTTGTGTATTTTTAATATTTCATAATTAATGTAAGTACGCCGTAAATACATATAAATATGGTATTATTTATTTATATTACTTTTATGTACTTTTATAATAACATACTTGTTTTTAATCTAATAATATTTTATTTACAAAATGAATAATACCTACCTTGTGATACTATTTGCGATTTGAAACATAAAATAAATTTTCTCAGATTATTCATATTTTAATATATTTACGTAATTAATTGTAGATAATATCTTGGGTGTTGTAAACACATAATTCATATTTCTATAACAGATTTCATAATTAAAAGTTTATATAATTTGATCTCTTGTTCTACCTATTATCTTATACAAGAACAGTTTCCGTTGGTTAAAATAAGTCCCAAAGGTATAGCAATGATTTATTGTAAAGCAGTAAAATAGATTCGATTATGTATGTATTTGTTATTAATAATACAAATTACAAAGAATTTTCTAAAACATATTTTGATTATTAGTACATAAATTGATTCGCGTAATCACCGCCAATTCGAATTGGTTGTGACGTCATAACCGCCGCGCTACGTTTGTCGCAAAAGTATAAAGGGAGCCGCCACTTTGAGCCGCCGCTTCTTCGTCTCCCATTTGAATTTGAGCTCGCACGTGATAAGTTGATTGTAATCGTTAATCTAGATCATAAAATGGAGGAACCAAATAAAAATCTGACCGAGAAGCTTTTGGATTTGATGACGAAAACCGGTTACCCTTTGGTGCAGCACAATGGACAGAGGAAGTTCGGACCACCTTCCAACTGGACTGAACCGGTCCCACCGAAAGGCTGCGAAGTTTTCATCGGAAAGCTACCTCGAGAAATATTCGAGGATGAACTAGTGCCTCTGTTCTCTAGCGTGGGACAAATCTACGAGATGCGACTGATGATGGATTTCTCTGGCTCCAATCGTGGCTACGCGTTCGTTACCTACGCGACCCGCGCCGAAGCATCTAGAGCCGTTAAGGAGCTAAATGGCTACGAAATACGTCCACGGCGGCATATTGGCGTCGTCAAGTCTGTAGACAATTGCCGTCTTTTCATCGGCAACATACCGAAAACCAAAACCAAGGAGGAGGTCTTCGAAGAACTATCAAAACGCGTCAGTGGGATTGTAGAAGTCATTCTATATAAGCATTGCTTTAATAGAAACCTGAACAGAGGATTCGCATTTTTAGAGTTTACGTCCCATAGGGCGGCTGCGATGGCGAGAAGACAGCTGGTGCCGGGTTGCGTAAAGATATGGGACCAGGAAGTATTGGTAGACTGGGCCGAGCCAGAGCCAGATATCGACGACGAACAGATGAAAAAGGTGTGTAACATAAATTCTTCTCTACGATCTCTTTAGCCCTGTCTTTGTCTGCCATTGACTCTAAGCGAATACTTTTTATATATTTATACATTTGCGAATTTGCCCTTAATTTATTACAAATGTGAAATTTATTTTTTAATTACACATGTGCTAATTTGTCTTTATTAATCGAATATTTATTGTTCCGATGCGTTATAATAAACTTACTTTGCAAACCAATATAATTGATTGACCCATGTGATCAGCTGTTTGTTCCTCATGTTACATCGTCTTGTAACATTTACAAACGTTAACTAGCTGTTACCTGTCACTCAAGCCTTTAACACTTCACTGAATCTGCAATTACACAAATATTTTCCCAGTATATTCTTAGTTAATTTGTGGACTAGCATAAAAGGTTATGCTATCACATGGAAGCCAAGACAAAACCTGTAAATGCTTCCATGTAATCCCGTTGACATCAATGTATGAAATGTTTGTAAGATATAGATGGATCATTTAAATTGTTACAGGTCAAAGTTTTATATGTTCGGAACTTTCATTTAAAGACAACTGTAGACGCTATTAAGAGTGTATTTGAAGCTGCTATCAACAATAAAGTGGAACGCATTAAAAAAATTTTTGACTATGCATTCATACATTTTTATCAACGAGAACATGCAGAACTTGCATTGGCGAAACTACAGAATGCTGAAATTGATGGGAGCATTGTGGAAATAAGGTGGTCTAAACCAGTTATCCGTGAAGTGTATCGCATACAGAAGATGAACAGGGGCAATGCAAAATTCAACAATAATTTTAATCTTTCCCAGACACTTTCACTTTATAAACAACAGCTGGAAAAAAAAGAATATGATGCATCTCCACAAAACTCTGCATATGCAGGTGATTCTACTAGTGGTTCACCATCTGATTCTGGGGTGTATCCAAATCAAGATTACTCTTTAGCACCAGCTAAGCTTGCTTCGATTTGTAAAAGGTAAGTTTGAAATTTTACAAAAGAATAGCAGCTGCTCTATTTTACCTAGCCTCTGAGGGTAGCCACATTTTAAGGTTTTTATTACATTGCTCATGTTCTGAGAAGGTATTGATAAATCTACCTACGTTTTCTTAGGTTTCTATTACATTACTCATGTTCTGCGAAGGTATAATGATAAATCTACCCACATTTTCTCAGGTTTCTATTACATTGCTCATGTTCTGAGAAGGTATTGATAAATCTACCCACATTTTCTCAGGTTTCTATTACATTACTCATATTCTGAGAAGGTACTGATAAATCTACCCACACTTTGTATGTTAACTATCTACTTTCATTGTTCTATTTACTATTTCACCTTTAATAATGTAAGAATCTAATGCCTGCAAAATACAGTTACTGGTAATCAATCTTGAGGTTGTCCAGCTGAGGACTACTGTGTTTGCATTATATTATGAGATATTTTTTTTTCCTCCATAAAATAACTCTAAAAACTTCATGAAAACCTTAACATGCCTACATTTTGATTGAATTTGTAGAATCCCAGACTAGAGTTGGAGTGTGCTCTTATGGTACAGATTTTTCTTTTTTTTTTTAGATATATGTGGGCACTCCCACAATACAATTTTAACAAGTTCTTGGATCCATCCGGCACTGAGATCTGGTTTGCTCAAGTTGAACTCCCCCTTGTGGGGGCACCATTGCTCAATATGCCACAACGTTTGGGACCCTTCGGGACTCGGCCCTGTCTGTCTATGCAACAAGCCCAAGTGGAAGCAGCAGAAACCGCATTAAAAGCAATTAAGGTACCCCTAATTATATAACTTGTCTATTACTTCTGAATTTTCAGCCTTTGAACAGTTTTTAGTTTTTTTTTTTTCAACCATAAATCCATTAATTTTATGTACCTCTGTTATCGACCACAATATACATTGATACAAAGAACATTACTATTGTGCATATTCTAATTCTGAACAAGAGGCCATAGAATATATACACACTGCAAATCTCGCCAGTTTCTTTGGGTCATCCATATATTCTTTTCAGCCATGCTGAAATGAATCTCCCAAACTGACAAACTGTTTTGTTAATCTGTATAATAAAATACATAATGGTAATAAAAGTGCGAGCTCACACCATGGCAAAAGACACTCTGTGACGTAGGCTGTTCTGCATTCAGAGATTTTTGGGGACATCTCTGGTCATGTCACAGATGTGATGGAACTTTGTTTTCCATGTGTGCAACTTTTCAACTAGCTTTACACATGGCCAGTATTCGCCGTATTGCGGCGTGTTTCGTGTACCCTTTGTAGGAAGCCTGATGCAGAATTCGAGATTGAAGTTCCTATTTTTCTTTTCAGTTGCTGAAAGTAGAACCTGCGCAACAATCGTTGGCTCCTCCTCCGCCAGTATTCTCCTCGATGTCGCCAATTCCACATTATTATTCATCAATTTACTCGCAGCATCATCCAGGCTTACCTGTTGCTCTGCCACTGTGGAAGAGTATTTGAAAAGATAACTGCATTAATGTTGACCTTGGGTTTTTGTATCTATAACATCTATGAAAATATTCTAATGTCAAGAAGTAATTTGCTAGTATAAAATTAGTTTTCAGAGTTATAGATATATGGTCAAGGTGTGGTTTTTTTTATGGCACCATAGTAAATGACTATTCAATCTGCACCTTATTTCTGAGAAAATAAGACTAAGATTCCTCAGTTGTGACCAAATACTAATTTTGACTTGCTGAAATACTATATCTTATTTCTGAGTACATAAGATTTGCCTTTATTCAGCTGTTTTCTGATAAAATGAGGCTATGATTCGTCAATTATTAATTTTATTAATATTAAATAGTAATATTCAGTGACCATCAATACTAAAATTTTGACTTGCTGAAATACTAGATCTTATTTCTGAGTAGATAAGATTTGCCTTTATTCAGCTGTTTTCTGATAAA